>JABASF010003309.1:0-10765 GCA_019776145.1 Harlomillsia oculata
GAATAAAGAATTCACCAAAGACATAAAATAATGGGCAATTCTAATTTCTAATTCTGCTGCCGGGGAGAAAATATACCGTTTGGTCCGTTTCTTAGGGGTTAAATTGGTAACTTTTAAGTTAAGTTTTTTGCGATATCTTAAGAGGAGTCGATCGGCGACGTGAAAGTTTTCACTCAAAATTATTATATTTCTATTATTATATAATATTTCATTAATTTGATATTATGTAAGTATAAGCATCACTAATAAAATTATTATTAAAGGGAAATTCAAAATTCATGGTCCTTCATATTAACGTTAAGTTATTTATGGTAGATGTACATTGACATCCAGTTCAGTCCCCAACCTTATTCTATTGTCTGCTCCTAATTATTATTCTCACAACTCTTTATCGTTCTATCCATATCCACCAACGACAAAACGTAAATTCTATTCAAGCACAAAACAAAGTTACACAACTTTTATTAGTAATCATATCATAGGAAATCGGATTATGAGGATATATCATATCCAACCGGTGTCCTGACATCCCAAAACGTCGAAAGGAAAAAAACGTCGAAAGCCGAAAATGTCGAAAAGCGAAAACGTCGAAAGTCGAAAGCCAAAAACGACGAATAATGATAATTTCAATTGTTCCATGCCCATAGCCCATAATCCCATTCATTTCCATTTTCCCATCCCCATTCCCCATCTCATAACGTCATTTACATTGAATTGACTAGGACTAAGGACTAGGTTCTGGTTGCCCCTTTCTACCGCCAAGAGAGAACACAGAACAGGCGCGGAGTCATTTTTATAGAAAGAAAAGACAGAGAACCGCTGCTGAAGAACGAACACTTTCGGACAATAAATTGACGATTTTTAGTGTATTAATCCTATTGTAAATGTAAAGTACAAATTTTTTATTATTCTGGAAGCTGATTATTTGCTTGTTATTGGGTATCATTTTTGGATTTGTAAAGGTAAAGATTATTTTATTATAATTTTTAAAATTCCTTTTTAGTTTTCTGAGTGACGTCTTTTTGTGAATGCGCTGGGTCGTTCATGTGAATACGTGTGATGGTGTGATAACGTGACTTCACTTATTATTAAATTATGTGTGACATAATCCGAAACTGCCAAGATGAAGTTAACAGAGCATTGCGATGTATTGTTAACCGGGCCGCCACATGTTGACGAAACCCCTGGAAAAATTACGCGATCCTCTCATCCATTTGAACAGGAATCAACACTTGCCAATTTCAAACCTCCAACTAAGTTTGCAACGCAGTACAGTGCATTGTATTCTTCACGCTTACACCAAATGGAAGAAGACTTGACAAAGCGTGTCAAAAAAGAATGGCCGGATGTTGCCTTGAAGAAAGTTTCGGAACTCTGTGAGAAGGAACCGGGTTCCGGCCAAGACGCAAGTACAAATCCAAAACACAAACGTGAACAAGATCATCAGCAGCGTATAACCCTTCAAGAAAACGTCATTGTCGGTAAGCTTTAAAACTTTACTTACACTTTAAATGTTTATTTAATCTGTCCTGATTGTTTTGTTAATGGTAATGTTTTATTTGAAGCACTGGTTGGAACAATTTTTAAACAGCAACCAGAAAAGCCATCCATTTTACTCGAGTTGAGAGAAGAAAATGATATGGTACCAATAGTTGTGAAAGAAAAATATATCAGTGACAAGGACTCAATTTTGTTAGAAGATGCCACTACTCGGGTTCAACTTGATCCTGCACCTGATTGTGGATGGACTATTGACACTTTAGTGAACGGGCTGGTTATTGCTGTTAAAGGAACACCGACTATCACTGGAAAATTTAAAGTGCACGATACAATATTTGCAACACCTGCGGAGAACATGTGGCCTAAAATTACACCACATATTGCAACGGAAATGGTTGATAACTGTATAATTTTTAATAGATTGATAACCAGAAATATCTGAAACCGGTAATTAATTTATTGCTCTTTGGAAATTGACTTTAGGTATTCATATCTGGCCTTCAACTAATGAAGACGAAAGGTAATGAGGTCCAAATTAACTTATTATTTGACTATCTGCAAGGGTTAGGAGGATGCCCAGATGAACAAACCGAAACAGCTAATCGAACTCGAGTGTTCTTTGTCGGTGACACTTTCGGATATGAGAAATCAACACAGAGTTCATTAGGTTACGACAGCCACAGCCAAGCTTCACTCGCATCAGTAAATACTTCAAAATCTGAAGTAGCAAAGACGATCGATAAGAAGCTGGAAGAGTTGTCGGTATGAGTATGAATTTCTTCAAAACTGAAACTGAACTACTTTAACATGTCTAATTTAATTCTATAATGATTGTATGTTCAGAAAACGATGGATGTTTTCATAATTCCTGGTCCACTTGATCCGGTCGAGCCAATGTTTCCTCAGAACCCGATACACAGATGCATTCTTCCTATGTGTTACCGTCGTCCTACTTTTCATCCTCTCAAAAATCCATGTAATTTGTCGGTTTCAGTATTGTCGAATGAGGGGAAGAAACCGAGTGTTTCTCCGAAGCTGGACATTATTTTATCGTGTGGTCAGAATGTTTTCGATGGTATGCGTAATTCAAGTATAAGTTCCCCATTGGAAATGGCACAAAAACTCTTGCAGTGGGGTCATTTGTGTCCAACTTTACCAGACACTTTGCCGGGTTATCCAACAAACTATTATGACGTTTTCGTGCTCAAGAGTTTACCGAATTTGTTTGTTATTGGTAATCAAGCGAAATTCGGTGCACGTCTCTGGAAAGGGACTCGCATTGTCTCGTTGCCTCGCTTTGTGGATTCGGGAATTGCAGTGGTGTTTACAAAAGACATGGAACTTGTACCACTGTGCTTCAAAAACCTTGCAAAATGAATCATCTAGATTAGTAATCGTATTTATGAGCTGTCATTTCCTTTTGTGCATCTGCACTTTGTAAACGTTTTGTGTTTTGTTGTATTTTAAAATATCACAGTTGCTTCCAAGTGTACACATAAAAACAATGCCATTTCAAACAATAAATTACAATCAAATGTGTTTTTGCAGTTTTTTCATATGTATTTTATATTCAGATTGCATGTACCTAACAGTTGCGCATTAAACCCGATTTTCAAACTAGAAAGGAATCCCTAAATCTCCGACTGAACCTGTTGCTGTAATTTGTTTTTGTTTTGTTACACTGACTTTTTTGCCGAAAATACCGGTTCTCACATTAGAGCGACTTTGACCGCAGATCTAGGCAGATGAATCGGGTTTGCATACCAGTACAGCGTTTTTTATGTTCATATGCACTTACCATAGGAGATAGGAATGAAGAATAGTGAGGGCAATGGAATGAAGGAACTGTCGCATCTCATCTCACATCATCCGCATCCAAATGTTCCAAAACGCATTCTGTACACACATTCAATGTAGCAGTAACAATACTTCTATCGTGCGTAATCTTCAAAGCCTGCTTGTTCATAATTTCATAAAGAAAAAGCTGGGATTGTTTATATAATGACAATTTGAATTGTAAAGGAAGTTCTTAATGAATGAAGTATTATTTGATTCAGATAAGATAGTGAGTGAATCTCAGATTCGAAATCAAAGGAACAGATTTGCATATTAAACATTTTTAAAAAAGTGTTTGACAACTCAACGTTCTTAATTTTTTCTTCCCATGCCCTGAGCACATGTGAAAAATACGATTTAATTAGGATCGCTGATCCCTGACCCATTTAGCCATCTGAATTCAAATGTCCCTTTTGGTAAATGATTAGCTGCATTGCATTTCATAAAAATGTTTGGAATAGAATGCAATTTTTCTAAAATGCACATCCCATCATCCCATTACAGATTCCATATCGCATCTTACTTTGCTTTGCTTTCGAATTCCCATGGACAAAAAAACAATGTACATAAAAATGAAATGACAAACAGAAGAGAAAGAGGCGAAGAGGCGAGTGTATTTATTGCAAAGTTTCATGTTCCGAAAACGGGACAGTGCGGAGTTGTGAGTTCTCACAATCGCGATTGTATTCAAGTTTGTCCGAAAGTAGTCAAAAAATGACCAAAACGTAAAAATGCACATTGTGAACTTGAGGGTTGAGTGAAGGGATCCTTTGAAAAGCAAGATGCACTCGGCGAATTGGGGTTCTGTTGTTATTCAAATGGACACATGGAAGGGCGGAATGAGCACTTTGTCTCTCTGGGTGGGAGAAAAGGGTTGACTATTGGCCTGGTAGTCAATCCTTCTCCAGGCCATTTCACTGTATGATAAAAAAATCGTATAGTGAATACATGTCGAAGGGCTGCTCGGGCATTTCTAAAACATTTGAATGGAAACTACACTACTTTAAATTCCATAAAAATGTTCACTTTGTTCTGGCAGATTTTGTCTCAGTGGCAAGCAGGCGGAGGTAGTTCAAAGTTCAAAACTTAAAAAAAGTCCTTACTCACATTTTTTTGAAATACAAAATTGATATTTAACTACCAACAAAACGCAACGGGACTGGGTAAAATGAAAAAGCTTGTGAAACATCTCCCCACACACATAGCACAAATCTCAAATGCAAATGTTGTATGGAACAGACACGAGATACGCATCTGCCGTTCCTTATCATGCAAAACTAGAGAAAAAACTTACTATATATACTAGGATGAATCAGGGATGTTTACTAGTTTACTACATATCTGGATAGCTTACTAGAATTGTATGCTTTGTCTTTAATGTCAAATTTTTATTTGAGTTGAGCTCTTACACCTTTAATTAAGGGGTAACGCAAAAATAATGTAAAAACTTTTAGTTAGTTAGAACCAGAAGATGCAAGCCAAAAAAATCTGCAACTACAAACTACAAGAAAAGAGGACAAACCTTGTAATCATGTAATCACCGAAACTTTTCGCTTTTCCTACCTGTCAATTATTCCATCGGAACTTTTGGAACAATGCTCACATTTCGTTTTTTGTGGCATTTTCTATACTTTGTCTCCGCCCTGATGGAATTTAACAAAAGGATCAACAAGTCAAACTTGTTATGATCCTCTAAAATGAGATGCGCAAAAACTGAATATATAACAATTGTTTTTTTGTAATCTCCAATCTCAGCATTGATGAGTGGTAAACTAGGTTTAGCCATTTTTTATTCGTCATCATTAAATCATCAAGCCTAACGTAGAGAAGATCTATAAATTGCTCATCAAATATAACTTTCAACAACCTTATCGATTGCATTGTAATAGCTAAGATTATCAGACCCCAGGTAAAGAGTTAAAAGTTAAACAAGAAAAAATCATCATTGTATGAAAAAAAAGTTGGAAATTTTATTGCACATTTCGCATGATGTGAATACACCTACTATTTTTATCATAGGTAGACAGCACGTCCTGTTCAAGGCAAACCAACTTTTTGCACTAAACCTTGACTGTCTTCACATTTTGGAGAAACCAAGTGCCTCGTTCATTCACTAACTTTACGTAGACAGGTAGACGAGGTAGACCATAATATAGCAGATGCTCATGTGTATGTAATGTATATATATATAATCATGTCATCAAAACTTGACCTTACTCTATGCAACTTAAGTTGTGACTTGTGAGACTATAGTGAGACGTTGTGATGTGACTAGGAGAATAAACGAGCTAACACTAACGATTTAAGAAAATGAACTTTACCCAAATAAGGAAAAAACATTGATTTTCTATCTCACTCTCACTAGTCACTAATAGTACGTAGTACAACAAGCGGAATTTATTACACATTACTACAAAACACGCCAGCGTATTAAATGAAAAACATGTAGGAAAAAAATTTTCATAATCCAAAATCTGTGCAACTTTGCATGAAGAAACAATCAAGAGACAAGCAAAGTGCATTCTCGTCTGGAGAGTCGATTGACGAGTTTCCGGTGATGCAAAAATCCACTCTAGTTTTTTTATAAGCATAAAAATCCAGACTATTGTACTCAAATCTAAAATCTACAGTGTCATTTCCAGTCTGTTTTAAGGCCTTGAGTCAAACTTGCTTAATTTGAAAAAACACAATTTACAATCCAGTTGTGCTTATGACTATATGCGCTTACTTTTTCATCTGATACATTCCTTGATTCCTTATTGTATTGGTCAGTTAAGTACCAGTTGGTTTTATAATTCTTAATCTCTTGATCAAATTCACAAGAAAAAGACAAAAAAAACGAAACATGATTTTGCTCATTGTCTTTTTATGCTTCTTTTAGTTAATTTATGAAGGTCGGTTTAAGAAGCAATATAAAAATCCAATCACATTGGTATCACGTCATAAATCATTACAACTTTTACTACCTTTCCATATCAAACTGCTTTGTTTAGTTTTAATAACAAAAATTTAGAGTTGCATTTGCATTGCATGATTCGCACCTGAGTCTCATTAATGAAGCAATTTACAACTTTGCGCTCGCTTCATTAGTGTTCTTCTGTCTTATCTTCATGTTTAAATAGCAGGTGTTTTTCCCATTGAAAATAGACCAACTCCATTATTGGCACCGGAATCTCGTACCTTTTTAAATGCTAATTATCAATACCCGATTAAATCTCCATTTACAATTGCAGTGCAATTTGCAAATTAATCAAGGTTACACTGAATTTCATCATAAGAACACTACTGCATGCAAAATGAACTTTTAGTACTTTCTCCAAAAACATCACTGGATGCTTACTGAAAAGAAGGCTTATTTGCATCAGTCGCTGCAGTATCAAAGTTGGTCCAATGTTTAGATCGACAATAAATAGTCTGTTGAATGGCTTACGCTCTGCTGATTTGCATGAAACAGCACAGTGAAGCAATGGGGCCGGTAAAATGAACTGAACTGACCACATTGTAATTGTGACCAAGTTTGAAATCAAAGAAGCTTAGAATTTTCAACACCATACATTGAGATTGAGACTAGTAGAGGAACAAAAAAAAGTGACTCTGCCCAGTTTTGCATTGCCCAATCATTCCTAATCTCGTTGACGTTTTGATTTCCTTTTTCTTGCTTCGTAACATTGTTTCACGCAAGAAGGGATGAAGTGTAAAAGGCAGACCAACATCGACGACAAGCCGACACGGATATGAAAAAAGGATTTTGGAGGTGTAAAAATGTTGTCTTTTTCATATGGTCTGGTCACTTGCTTCTGAAAAACAAACCAAACCTGCTTCAAATTGTGAAAAAAGAGGAACAACAAAACACAATTATGACGCATTTATTATTGTAGTTTAATCCATTGGACCTTTCCACATTTTAATTTTAACTGTCTGCCTCTAGTCAAGAGCGTTGCTCATTCCAACTGGTTTCGAGTGACGAAAGGACGAAACCAAAATTCTCCCAAGCAGATTACGTTTGTTGCTTTTTATTTACTTTACTACAATTCTTTTGATTTGATTACAATTTTTACCACAGTATATTTTCCTTTATTATTGCACTCTATAGATTTTATTATTCTGTAACATTCGGTGAAATATTATCGGAATTTGTTATTAGCCTACTGAATCTCAATTACTCTCCAGTTTTCTAGTCTTTCACCTGGAAAATACTAGCTTAGGAAATTAGGAATCATTTCTCGAGATTCGCGCACCTTAAGTCAATCCCCGTTCAGATCGTAAAAGCTAACTTTGAAAAACTTTTGAAATGCTAATCATCAACCGTAGTTGAAGAAAATGAACAATAGTAAAGTTTTACATTCATTTTTTATCATTGCACAAACAAGCCGAAGTCTTTAAAAAAGGCTTTAGCATTTAGCACATCAGAACGTGATTGTTATTCAGACATTTGGTAAATGCAAATGTGTGATATATTTAGCTATTCAATGATTCAATGCATGTTCACATTTTGCAGTCTTTTTTGCAATTTGACCTTTTAGGATCGATGAAAGGACGGATGTGCAAAATAATGTCACAATGTAGTATTTATGAGGCATATTGCCCCCAACATTTCATTGTGGGTCTTTCTGCATTTTCACGGTTGCCAATGAGAAAAATATTTCGCCTCGTGTGTGTGGATGAACCGAAAAAAAATTTCGATGTTTCTTTTTCACATGAAGGTCTTGTATTTCTTTTCATTTGAACAATTCCCCAGAGAGGCAAAAAGGCATTGGCAATCGGTATTTGTGTGCAACTTTTGTGTGTTTGCACGGGTTGCGCCCTTCTTGTGTACTTTCGCAGTTCCCGTTCGCTTTGTTCATGTTCAGCTATTGAAAGTCTCGGAGGACTGTCTCAGTCTTGTTCTTTCCACGCTTTTTCCTTGCTGCAAAAAATGTAAAAGAAAATTTTGTGCTTCTTCTTCCAAGCAAAAAGGAAACTAGAGACAAAAATGGTCTGAGCAAGAGCAAGAAAGAACAGCAGTGGCAGTGGCATAGCATTCTGAAAATGTAACCGTTGTAACCACACAATTTTTTTGTGTCGCTTGAAAGAAAAGAAAGCACAGTCGATTTTTCTCAGCTTGGCTCTTTCGAAGAGTTTTTGGACATTTGGACACTATAAGGGTGACTTTGAGACTCGCCTTATATTCGCTCCATTTTTTTTCTCGTAAAACAGGCATTTTGGGGTAAATTGCTTTGCATTGTGCGTCAACAAAAAATTGCTACAGTGCCGGGAGGCGGAGGTGGAATGTACATATAGTCGTTCTTTTCCGTTTTTTCATGAATCTTCGGGTTTTTACGTTATGTTATAACTATTATGTTAGTACAGCGAAGCTTTGGCTTTAAGACATCACTTCACACTGCTAGCTTCCGTTTACATATGCCCTTTAAATCCCTTTAGATTTTGCTTGTGTAGGAAGTGTAAGATTTTGGATTTTGGGAAGATGCTCACATTTCGGAGGAATACGAAAAAAACTGAAGAAGACGTTCACAACTGCGGTCCTTCTCCATTAAGGCCTCGACATGAGTTTATACTCCAAGACCCAAGTTAAACTCGTTCTCTAGGAATCTGTCATAGGGCTCAGCTTCAGTAAGTGCAGTCTCCGTGTTTGAGTATTACAGTACCCACACAGACACACACACCACGTACACTGTGTACTTCTACACTAACAACATACTACGTCGAGAAATTTTTTTTCTCAAGTCTCAAGGATTTTTCTTGACTTCTATCTTGGCTGCCTTGATTGGCAAAAAATTCTCACTAAGTTTTACTTGGGCTTCGCCGAATCCGCTCGCGCTTCGGTTTGGAGTACGTATGTATTTAGGTTTCTTTCCATTCGTATTGGAATAAAAACGTGAGCAAAAAATTACTTCCTACCGACTTCGTCGACTACCGACTGCGCTGACAATAACTGTTGAGATGTCGACATGTCTACAACATTGAGAAAATAATAAATAAGAAAAAAATTGGAAATAAATGTAGAAAAAAAGTTTGAGGATTCATTCGTTTAAAAGCTTATTCAGATCCTTTAGTCCTTATAAATCCAAAGCTTTAGATGGTAAGAGTGATATGGAATAAAGTATATCTGATGTTGCATAGCTTTTCACCACGGGAAATTAGACTTTCCATGTTGATGTCAGATGAACAAGTATACGCAACGTACTAATTTTTTTGTAGGCTCCACTCCACGTGAGTCCAATATGTAAGGTACACAAACGAATTACTTTGGTCCTCTGCGAAGGATCACGACATCCAAGGAAGAACATTTTGAGCAGGTAATCTTCACAACATCATTTTCCTATGAGATTTTTCATCTCGGATCTTGCGTTGATAGTTGATGCATTATGGATGTGGTTCATGTGCGTTTCCTCCTCCTGTGCTAGTTTTTCATTTACAAATTACAAATAAAGATACAAAAACTAAGGTTTCAAAATAGGAATGTTATATGCTTGCCGTAAATCCAAAAATGAAGAAATGCAATTGAAGCGCGTTGGAGCAAGCGTCTTGCGCGTCTGGCTCCACGGGACTTATTTCCTTTATTATTTTCCAAGTACGTTGAGAAAAACTGAAGGATTTGCTTCGCATTTTCCACTTGAGGTAGTCATAATTCATCGTGAATTGGAAGACGCATATCTTCACATCATTATGAAGGAAGAAGGTGCTACACACCTTGTGCTCGGTCGCTTCCATCTTCACGAGAATCAGAACTCCGAAAGGGTTAAATTTGATAAGAAACCAAAGCGCGAGAGTTTTTATGTTAGTTGATTGTTTTTTTTATGAGAGGACCCTCATGAGAGTGTGTGAGCATAAAACATACATGCTCATGCTCACGTCTTTCAAAGTGCTCGCAGGTACTTACATATTAACCTGTATGATAAGCATTTAGGACTCTAAGGAGGCATGATGCCTTCTTAAAAGTTGAGGGAAATAAGCCTCTAAACACACACCTGCCCATTTAGCAGACTATCTCAGAGGAAGAAGGTAACGTGTAACGTCGTGAGCATCAGAATCAACATGCACACAGCTTGTTACGATCAATTTGAAATTTTTTTGAAGATCTGACATGGAGACCTAGATAACCGACGGAACTTTGATGTCAAGCGGAAGTTGTGATTTTTTTCTATTACAAATGCACAACTGAAAATGCTTTTACGGATAAGAAACCTAACTATTAGCTAGTTTGCGAACCCGTGAGAAATGCCCGAAGCTCCTTTATACTGTAGAGGAGAGCAACCCTAAAAGTCTCATATGAGCGAGAAAAACAAGGTTTAATAGTCAGTTGGACTTTACAATGGGCCACCGAACCAGAGGAATCTCATATTGGATAATTTTTTTGCTGGGTGTTCATCCTACAGATAATAATTTCCAGTGAGAGACTCCTGAGACTTTTTTATGAACATTTCTTTCG
>JABASF010003310.1:0-10764 GCA_019776145.1 Harlomillsia oculata
ATTCCTGATTTGGAGACCACACTCGGCAATCGTGTTCAGCAACTTGGCGAAGATCTCTGCACAAAAGCCAATGCCAAAACAAGTAATTGTTGTGAAACTCACTGCATATTTATGAAATCAGCGCTTGCACATACACATAAAATTATCAATTTTCCTTTTTTTTTCTATAAAAAATCATGGGACGTGAGAAAGAAAGCCGAAAAGGGGAAACTTCCCATGAGCATTATTGAATATCTTCATGTCATGATCATGTACAAGTAAATGGGCATTGGACACAGAAACTCACGTTTTGTAGAGGCAAGTTTGGGCTTTCTCGTCCTTGATGATGTATCTGCCTCTCCCGACGGCGACGAGTTTCCAAACCTTACGTACAATTACGTTGCGTTTCAACGAGTCTTCGTCAAAAGTCACGGGGTAGTTGTCCTCATGTTCTTTCGGCCTCATGAAATATTCTCCATTGTTCCTCTACGACATGTCATCAAAATCATTTTTTACGTCATTCACCAATATTCACTTTCGTACCTAATTAACACTTTAATAGTGAATTAATTAGTTTTCTTATTTGCCGATCATCAGCAGACTGTTCCGTTAACTTTCCATCATCCCATAACTTACTTCAATCACGTCCCATTGCTGTGACTTTGGAATCACGGAACCGGGCGTTTCGGTCCATGCGCTTGCAAAGCTTCCGCGTTTCCGTACCGTTAAAATCTGTTTCATATCATTGAAATTCAAACGAATTTTTTTAAAAAATGCTCTTCGAATTTACAAATGGCTTATCTTACTGAAGCATCTCCGCCATTTTGAACGACGTACTTCCCGTTATGAACTGAAAAGTAAAACAAACAGCGAAACACCGTTACATTTTATATTCGTTACATCTACATCGTTACATGACGATGAAGACAACGCGGAAACCCGGAAACATCTCGACCAACTTTTATTATACGATTTAAATTAATTTCTTATATATACTAATTAAAACTAAGAAACGGAATATAAATAAAATGAATGAATCCAACGTTTCGGTCCACAAGGGCTGACAGATTGAATGGAAGCTGCAAAGCTAATAAGACTCAAATCCATTTGATGTATAGTGTGAAATGGTTGGATGACAGTGTAACTTCCTAAACAATGAGGCTCGTCATAAAACTGGAGACAATTCCCATGCGTGTCCAAAGAATAAGACGCTTTGGCCCAAACTCTTGGCACCTCCGTACAAATGTCTTCACTCACATCCAACCGGATATTGTGACCATGTCGGTCTTTCGACGTGAACAAATCCACCATCATTCCGTTCACTCCCACAATATTCCAGGAACAACACCACCATAACAAAATGGATGAGATCATCCACAAGTCTGTCCGAGGCACAGGCATTTCTCTTGTTTATTTTGTACACTTTTATAGCAAGAATTTAAAGAATTTAATCACTACCAATAAAAACCCGAATTAAGCACTTATATGAAGATGTTCAATAACAATGAAGACATGTCGCATTGTTGGCGACCGTCACCTTGGCCTGTAGACCGTTCAATGCACTATGCAAGGTTCATTTCATCTTTAAGATGTTCATCATAGTCAAAAAAAAGTCAAAAGTCATAGTCAGTTCAAGTGCATGGCACTTTGTCCATTGGAGAATTCACTTTCCTTGAGACCTACAAACCTCGATGTGGGACGCATAAGTGAAAACGAGCGGTCCTTGCCTTTTAATGCATAGGAATCACGAAGTATACACGAATACGAACCTTCTATGAAAGTATACTTTACAAGTTATACCAAAGGCAAAAATGATTAGGTGCACAAAACCCAAACACCCAACCCGACAACAACAACAATAACAGCTCATTTGGCCCATGGGCTTCTTACATTTCATGACATTGTGACGCCGAGGAGGATGACAACAAATGATATGATACCATATTCCTATTACATTCCGGTTTTCCTTAAGGGAAAGGACCAAAGACATGCCAAAATGACGATGATCTGTAGTAGTCGTATAGTCAGTTGACTCGGTTTCTGACTACACATCATCGTTGCATCCGTCTGTCGCGGCCAAGGCCAAGACAAAGACAAGTCAAGTTAGTGCATTTAGTATTTGCGTGGACACCAAACAGCCATAAACCCAAATGGAATAAGAAGTCGTAGTGAGCAACTCTCAACGACTTTTCGCCGCCTTGTCCTCGCCTTATGTCAACGGAATAAACGACCAACACCAAAAACTTGTAAAAACATGTGCAAACACTTTCATTTTCAAACGTCCCTTCTGGCCGTATGCATAAATTCAATGAGAGTGGTCAAATCTACACTTGGTCAAATCAATAGGATTCTCATTTTCCCCATACCCAAACGCAATTCAAAATCGTGGTAATTACAATTACAATTCATACATCATGGAACTAGAAGCTAAATCAATTCATCGTCCATCACATTGTCAACAGAAAGCCTACTGTTTTTTCACGTGTCATCATCATCATGCAACATGAAGCAGTGTCAAATGACATGAATACAAAAGCGGCATTGTTTACAAAAAGTAGTCATTAAAGTGATTGTTTTTGATGACGCACATTTCCTTTTCAACGCACAGTATGAAAACAAAGTAAAATGACCTTCGCGTTCGACACAGCGTAATTTTCACAGTAAATTCATGTAATTAAATGTCACCTTTGGTGGATCGGCTCGTTGATCAGAGGCTGGCTGAACAGAAAACAGAAAACACTCCAAACAAACCTAACTTTTTTTATTAATAAAAATTCTAACATTTTAGCAAAATCAAAATTTTCATGAACTTTTTATTTTCATGTCTACCAGGAAGACTTAATGCGAAAACCCAAAATCAAGTTCTCTTGGAATCTGTGAACAGTTAATCTGAAAGGTGATAATTTTTTAAATAATATATTGTACTGTGAGCCGTTGAGTCCTTCCGACTCAAAGTAACACGCTAAACACAATGAGACTTCCTCGAGAAGTTTACTATAGTTATACACATCGTATTTAATTGAAGACTTGCGGATTTTTAACAATAAAATGACGACTTCTTATTGTTATGCTATTCTTGCTGATTCACCCTACTCTGAGCAACACCATCTGGAAAGAAACTGCATTGTACAGAAGTGATGGAATTGTGAAGAAACGGCGCAATTAGCATATTTAATTAACATTTAACATCTTTTTATTTGAGTCAGTCGTGCCGAATCAAAACGCCGAGATTGCAAAATGTGCTAATTACTGTGAGTGAATCACAAAATGAATCGTCTGGGTCTTTTCTTGTTGAGTTCCATAGTTCCATTTAAATCCTGTTATTAAGTCCAATGATCGCAGTTAGCAGTTAGCAGAGCACGGTTAAACTTAAACCAAGACGACTGACTGACTCGTTCTCATATTCAGATTTTCCAGATTCTCCGTACTTCCCGGGCCGGACAGACAGGCATCTAAATTCTCCAGTATTTCAAATTATATTTACTATGACTAACAAAATTACAGTCCGGCATGTTTTTTGTACATGGAATTGACGTAATCGATGTGTCAGTCATTAGTCATTATCATCACCCTTATTATAATTGCTTGGTCATTGTAGTTCCCTGGATTCGCGTCATGTCATCGATGATAAAAAGGAAGAGATGTCAAACCGGGCGTTGTCATTTAGGACGACGACGCGTAGTCATTCTGAATCAATTGTCACGCTGGTGAAATTGTCAACAAGTGTGAAAAGTAGAACAGAGTTGAATTGACATTATGTACTATTTATTGGGGTTTGGGAACGGAAAGGTATAAGTTTTCTGGGTGTGGGATGTTTCCAAAGTCATTTTAGTCGTTTCCAGCAGAGGTTCGACACTTTGTGGAGACAACAGGTTGTTTGTGTGAGTTGTCGTTGTCACTTTGCGAGACTTGCAGTCGCAGTACTGCTACATTGTTTGAGACTCATTGTACAAACAGAACGCACTTTGACTAGGTGTAAAATGTAAAGTTGGTAAGGCCTTGTCAGTCCTAAAGTTGAGTTCGACAAGCAGCTGCGTTCATTGCTGTTTCGCTAAACATTTCTGAGTCTGTTGCGCAATTCACTAGAAACTTATAAACTTCTGAAATCTGCAAAATCCCGAAACAATCAGAGCAAGTTTCTTATTTGCACATTCTCGTGTTATGTTTCACTCTTTGCTTTTGTGATGTGATAAGGAAAGGAAACAAAAATTGGCAAACTTCCATCTTCCATGCACGACATTTTGCGTTTATTACGTTGGATTTTGACTACATAGCAGAAACACGGTTATTATCTAATTGCAGCAAATGAGCCTTTGTTCCATCTTCTTAATAACCTCATTTATGAACCCGAACCTTCGTGTGTGGTTCATGTTCATGGCTGGAGTAGTAAATTGGTTGAGGAAAAGTCTACCTTTAACTGACTGATTTTTACCTTTCCTCCCAATTAAAAGTACACGAAATACATTTTATTGTTATTAGGAAGATTTGTGCACACCTGCAAACAACGCAAACATCCTCAAGAACTTGGATGTAAGACGTCTTGTGTTTTATGCAACACTTCGTCTCGAGTGTCTTCTGAGAAACGATCTTGAAAAAAGTAGTGAATCATTGCGAATTTTGTAACGAAAATGACGAGTCAAAGTGCCAAAATTACACTTTCAGCAGTAGCTTTTTTGTCTGCGTTGCTCCTGTTTGTCACATGTAACGGTTACCCGAATCGGGAAAATTCGGACGCTCCTCCAACAATCGGGGTGTACAAGAAGAATTTCGCAGGGAGGATTACCAAAGTGATTTCAGAGAAAGGGAATTCCGACGCGACGTTACCGGAACTTAAAATCCAAGATCATATTTGGGAAGGAGTTGCATTAGAGTTACATTGTGAAGCTGGGTATCCGGTCCAATGGGTTTATCATGGTTTGGGTGTAAGTAATTACCGGAAACAAGGAATTATAATTGCGTGATTTATGACGTTATATTTTGATGGATGTTTCTTATTAGGCACCTCAAGTTCGCGTCGAAACCTTGAGACAAGCTGACAATTTCCATGCACCTGAAACGTATCGGTTTGCCTCCACCGTCACATTTTCTCACACGACAGAGAGACAAACTGGGAATTATTCATGCGAAAGTGTGCACAACCCCAATTTGCAAACGTACATTTACTTATTCGTTCCAGGTGAGTTACCTCTTTTAGGTTTCATGTTCATTGACTATTTAACATCATTTCCACGTGCCACGTGGAGAGAACAAGAGTAACACATTTTTTTGGGGTTTGTAGAGTAACAAACAAACAAAACAGTTTTAAATTACTGTGTCCTTCGTCATGTCACGTTTTTAGTGAATTTAACATTCGTACATTTTGAAGGAACGTGAACGAACTCGTAAAATTCTATTACTGCTGTAATGCATTAATAAATGCCACCATTCTTGAAACTAACATCCAACTGTGAAAGACATAAAGTTCAAAGGAGACTTTTAAAGTCGTATTAAATTAAAATGCATGAAAAAACGTGTGACCGTTCGTTCCACATGGAAGCTCAATTGTGAACGCTAAAAATGTCATTTTCCTTCCCTTTTTTTGTCATTTTGCATTTTAGATTTTATTCTCGTTGTTGTTTTAATTTCCTCAAATCCTACATGTAAAAATGTCTTTGTCCATGCTCAGACCTTTGAGTAACCTACTGGAAGACAAACGTTGGATGCTTCAGTAGTTTCAGATCCATGCTTCTGAATTTGCAAAATTTCTGTACCTGAAACTGAACCTGTTGAATTTTTGCAATTCCTGATTACTGATTACTGACACTGACACCGACACCTGCATTCATACTCCACGTTCCAAAGGCCATTAAATCTAGTTTTGTCAAGTTTCCTCCGTAGTATAATTACATTTTGCATTTTCAATTGAATGGAAATTAATCTTGTCGCTCAAAACGATCGCAGGTCATACAACGATACAACTAATTCATATGCAAATAAGATAAGTTCCAAAACATGCATGTATGCATGTTCTTCATTGAAAGCGATTTTAAATGCAAATTAACATTTGATTCAAATATTATATTTATACAGGAAACCAGTTGTTTCTCAATCAAAAGTCTCCAAATGACATTGTCACAATTTCCCCCAAAGCGTCGGAATCCTGGATTACTTTACCTTGTGCTGTCACAGACAAAACCGCTGTTGTACGTTTGTACAAAAATTCGCAATCTGGGGTAAATTAATGTAAAATTTCATATCATTAAAATGTGCCGCCAAATTACAAACCGTTGAAGACGTTGAAAAATTGAGTCCGCTCAACCTTTAATTACATTAAACTTGTAATTATAATTTAAAATACTTTTATCATATAATACAGGTCGTTCAAGAGCTGAAAGATCCGTATGCAGTAACGTACGACCCAACCTTAGGATTTCGACTCAAATCGCGAGGAAGTTCATCAGACTTTTTGGGCAACTATTTTTGCAAAGCTCAGCTTCATAGTCATCAAGAAAAATTGCACTTCCGAATAGCTGCACCGCAATGTAAATGCATACAATTTGAATTCTAATTACGTAAAGGTGACTCATGTACCTCATGGTTCATCCTCATGAAATGTAATTAATTGCTCAGACGTGATTGCTGGCATCAATTTGAATGGTCACTTGGAAAATGACGATCACCTCGTTTACACGAGTACTTCGTCTTCTCCTCCAATCTCATTTGAGTATGACAAAGAGCGACGAACTGTCAAATGCTGCTCGAATCATTCTCGACCAAAATTACGACAAACTGGATGCGAATCAATTAGCGACTGTAACCTACGAAAGAAATTCTTGAAAGGGACATCATGCAGTGGTCATTGCGAACAAGCATCCATTGTTGACGGTAACTGTGAAGCGTACCCTTTGGCCAGTTACAAGGATTCGGGATTGGTTCAGTGCTCCATGGGATCCATGAAACAGTATTTCATGTATTCTTATGACGATGGGACCTTCAGTAAGTGTCATCAAGTCATCATTCATGTCAATCGTGCATTTTCGTTACCTTTGCATTGTCGCCTAGTCGCTCTAATACGATTTGATTTACAATAGTTGCTGATTTCAAAAAGATGCCAAAATTAAACGAAATTTTGGAATTGAGGAAAGAAGGATCCAATTCCAAAGGAAAAAGTATTTTTTCATGTTACTACAACACGTTCTTCTTTTCCCAAGGGATCAAATGGGGTCGTATGAAACATGATGGACATTTAGAAATCATTCAAGAAGGTAAGTTGATCTTTGACCTTTGATCCGAAATCGCCACGGCCTTTAGATTAAATCAATCTTCGACTACCCGAACTAAAGTTCAAAATTATGTTTCAAAATTATTATGATAATCATCAAAATTTCTAGAACGGTTTCCTGCTAGTCACACTTTTGAGACGGATGAAACATCAAGTTCGGCTGTTTATTGTTTTGCTCCTGTTTGGAACTCGGCTACGGAATGGCGAAATGTGTCCCTTACCATTTAAAACCATTCATCAAAATCTCTTACATCTAATAAATAATTCATAATTGTAACCTAATTATTAGACGAATTTAAGTATTAATTAAGTTAAAAGTGTTGGCGATCTCTAGCTAATCGTTTGAGCTACTTATATTTTAAAATATTACGAATGTTTTGTACAATAATATTAATATTAATGTACGACAACGAATGCAATTTTGAAATACCTTAGTAAATTAATTTGCAAATAATCAAATTAATTAAGATGCCACGTCAGTATGGAGTTTGGACGCCGGTTTTGTTAATGGTTTATGATCAGTATTAAATGATGTAATAAAATAAATTGTAGATAATTAAATGAGAGGATTTGAGGATATCCTTTTTTAGCATAAAAGTAGAGAATGAGAACCAAAGGCGCAGCGCGCAAACATCAAATATAAACTTGGAACGGGAAAGGCAAGTTTTGTGATTTAGATTTTTAAAGATTTACCAATGTGCTCACGAATTTTTAACAGATCACCCCGTGATTGCAAAAAGTCGAACCTGCCACCTAAACATAATTAAGTATTAAATTAAGGTAAACGCGAATTAACTTACTATGACTTGACTGACAAGTTACGACTATATTACGAACAGTACCGAAATTACCTAAAATACATTGTTTTGCATTCACTAGTACACTAATCTTACAATTTAATATTCGACGTATAGGGATTACAGAGTATTCAACATTGACATTATGGACTTAGACAAAACTGATGGCCATCACGGTGATGACATAACTGGAACCGAACAGTGTCGTGTTTGTGGTACATCAGCTGGTTTGAATGATGTTGGACCATCTGAACAACTGACGGAATTTGAAACAGGAACACGTGGTGACGAAAACGACAATAACGGCGACAACCGTCAAGAGAAAGTGGTCAAGACGTTGTTCCAGTGTGTTCTTCGGAACCAAAAAAGTTCTAAAGGTTCCAGAAATGACGTATCAGTGTGTTCAAAATGTAGCTTGGATTTACTCAAGATCTCAAGAATTGAAAATACAATCCAGAAATTGCAAAAGGAGCTTACGGCTTTGTCATCGAAGATACTTGAAACTGTCACGAATTCTGTGGTTGAGAAATGCGTTCAACGTGTAACGAATGACAAGAAATCATATAAGAATGATAAAATCTTGCTAGAACTCTTATCCAAAGATGAATTTGGGATGCGACTTTTCAAGTGTAAGTTCTTTTTACCTGGACAGTATTTTTTTTCTATTGACTTTCGCTGCTCATGCATATAATGTACATGTAAGCATGCTTTTTGTCATGTTTCAAGGTTGGAGGTCCAAATTGTGTCGAAAGTTCGCAACCAAATTAAAGACTGCCGATCCTCAACAGGAAGTAATCATGGTTTCAGATTCTGCTGTCATCGATTCACAAACAGGGAGATCATTACCGGTCTGTCAGTCACGAGAAAATGAGCACATTGAAACGAAATCGTCAACATCGTTAGAATCTACCCGGAAAATGGGTCATGGAAAATCTCACAAAGCAGCAGTGGCACGAGGAGAGGTCACATATGACGGTGATATTATGGAAACCGAATTCAAAGCCCCTGGACTTCCCATTTCGAAGAAAGTCAGCATAGAAGCTCGGGATTCTTTGTCAAACAGTGGAGAAATGCACACGTGCAAAATTTGCAAAATGTCATTTGCTCGACAGGTTAGAAAAAAATTATGGATCAATTGAACCCCATTGAAATCCTGTCTTTATTAAAATCCTGAATTTTTAGGCAAGACTGAAAGAACACATGAAATCCGTACATGCGAAAAGTAAATCGAATCGATTCAAATGTCCGGAATGCTCGGCTGCATTCCCAAAACTAACCCAGTTGGAAACGCATTTGAATAGTCAACATTCTGAATTTGCGTTTGAGTACTGCAAACATTGTATGGCAATGTAAGGATGCGACAGTTTCACAATTTTTCATATTTTGCGAGTGGGCGCTGCTGAATAGATCTATTTAACGACGGTTGGTCTTGCACTTTCAATGATTTTCGCTAACAAGTATTCTTATTTTGTGTTTACATAGGTTCAAGAGTTTTTCAGATTCAGATAAACAGCACAAGTGCAAGAATCATAAATGTGCCACGTGTGGAACCGGATTCGCGTCGGAGAAACTTTTGAGTGCTCATCGAAAGAAATGCATTAGGCCAAGTGTTGACACTTCCATCAACTCCAATTTGCATCAATGTCCTTTATGTCCTAAGTCTTTTCTGAGGAAACAGTCTCTTGTGTATCACTCAAAAACACATTCTGGTAAGGATTTTGGTGTGCAACATCTGTTGCAAAACTTGTTCTTTGTTTTCTTTACTGATTGCTCCTAAATTTACTTTTTTCCTAAGTTCATCTCTTGAAAATGATAATTTTGTTTAGGTGAAAGAGCTTTCTCTTGCGATGTTTGCAAGAAATCCTTCATAAATCACTCATCCTTGCTTGTTCATCGACGGATTCATACCGGAGAAAAACCATACGTTTGTGAGCAATGTGGACAGAGCTTTTCGTCCACACCTTCTCTGATTTCACATTTGAAAACGCATGCTGGAACCAAAGCTCATTCATGCAAGGTGAGGTTTCCAGTTGCACTAACCATGATCGTGTCGCAGAAGCATAATAATTGAGTAATTTCTTAGAATTTCCCTGATCTTTGATATAATTCGCAGGTTTGTAGCAAATCCTTCCGCTCCGCAGGACATTTATCGAAACATATCCTCATTCATTCGGGGGAGCGTCCGTTCTCTTGCACAATTTGCCAGAAATCCTTTAATCGCAAAGAAAATCTTCGTGCTCATGAATACACACATGCAAGCGTGAAACCACACAAATGTTCAATTTGCCCAAGTGCCACTTATTCCCGAGCTTCACTTCTCCGAAAACATATTGCGGATCGGCATTCATCTAAAAAGGAGGAACAAGTCGCTTTGCCCTTACCTGTCTACTGGGTTGAAGACCGAAACGACGCAGTTTTCACTCCTGGAACAGAGCTCATCGTCAAGGATGGAAACACTGGTGAACTAATCTCTTCTACAGATATGACTGCTCATAATGCACCAAATCCCGAAGGACAGCCAGCTGCTCTCGTCCTTTCTAATACTTTAAGAAACTTCATACCATCTAATTGCGTCGCATTTTCCAGTAAACCAGTGATCGCCATTTCGACTTTGGCAGCTGGTCAACCTTTGTCACTCATTACAACCGAAGATACTTCCCCCGGTAATAGTAACGTTGGACTGAACTTGAATCTAGGTCAAACCCGCATTGTGTTCACTAATGGGAA
>JABASF010003311.1:0-10764 GCA_019776145.1 Harlomillsia oculata
TGATTTTGTATAGCATTGCCCCGTGGCGTTGTGTAATGTTGATCAGAAGAGAAACATTTGTCCAAATGTATACATCAGTATACGATATATAAATATAATAAATACACTGTTGCATGTAAGGAATGTAAGATAATTTATTAATTAGAATGATGGTGGAAGTTCAATCTACTTTTCCGGATGTATAACAAACAATAACAGTAGAATTATTTTAGTATAGTGAAAAATGAGAGAACACGTTGACATACCCAAACAACATTTTGACATTCACAAAGTATACATTAATAGGAATTACACTTCATGTTAGAACAGGTTTCATAATGCTAATGATGATTCTCTTATCTCAAACACTGTTCACTTGTCAAGAAATTTTTTGCACCAAAATCCTTTCCCATACAGCAAAAAGTAGAATCAGTAAATAAATGTTTGAGGCTAGACTAGAGAACTTGGGTTTTGCGAATAAGACAATAAGACTACAGTGTTATGTGTTAGTGTTAACCGGAAACGAGGTTGAGCTGCTAGCTGCTAGTACATTACTGCTTCGTGTTCATCAACCTCCGGAAAGAGAAGCCTGAGACGGCAACTTTCATTGAGAAATTCGCATGAACTTGAGATTTTTGCGTTCGTCCTCTCTACTCTTGAAGCTAGAAGGAATGAAAAACAAGACTTTGAGACGCTGCTCCTGTGACTATACAATTACAATAATGAAATGATATAATCATCCTGCGTTTCTGCTTTTCTTGCATGTTTCACTGAGATTTGTTTTCAACGTTTCAATATTTGTTTGGGCGTGTTTCCCAACTGTGAGATTCTAATTTCGCATAAACTTCATTTCGCCGAGTATTCAAAAATGTAAGAACTACAGAAGTCTTCATAATGTTGCAATCCTTTTTGGTTTTGTACGCACTTTTCTAATGATGATAGCTCAACACCCAATTTTGTACAAGGGGAGTGCATTTACACATTTAATTTTTTGTCACATGCAAATGCCTTCCTTGTACGATACTGAGGTTGAAATTGAAATACATTTGAGCGTTGTAAATCTTGGTGGTAATGGCTTGAAGAAAATGAAGAACACACTCAATCTTGAAAAATTCACTCTAAACTTATGAGTGGAACTCTGAACGAAAGCACACTTTATTGACACTGTGGAAAGTTTCAGCAACGGAATTCTTTGAATTCCATATAGTATATATAACTATAAGAAAAGTAGTAAAGCATTATACAATACTCAATTTTTGTAGCTTTAATTACGATTGTTATGTATATCACACAATATCATCGTAAAGGCACAAAAACACTGAAAGTCATGAAATTAGTTGATGAAGTGGAGTTGAATATAGGAAAGTATTGTATGAATAATAATAAAAAAGCAGTCCATGAAAATGAAAATTCATGTAATTTGAAAGCACTTGAGCTAAACGACGAACTGGGAGTTTATTGTTGCAAGTTGATTGCGGTCCGAGCGCTGAAGAAGGATGAAAAGCTGTGAAGGCGTCGCGTCGCGTCGTCCATGCAAAAAAGTCACAAAAGAAATCCTAGTGCAGAATTCAATGGCAAAATCCAGAAAGGAAAATATATGAACACTCAACACTAGCTGGTTGGACGTATCAATCACTGCTTCATCGTAGTTGCACTGAGCTCAGAGTTCAACTTGTGAGTGACTTTTGATTCATATCCCGACCAGCGCAACAATGAGCAGAGAGACCGGGGATGAATCTTGAGCTTCACTCACTCTCCACACTTTTGCACTTCCATTGAGAGTCTCTTTCTGCAAAAGGTAGTTTATACGCGTTGTTTCCTTGAAATATTTCGCAGAGGATCTTGTATTACATCTTTTGCATTTCAACATTGTAATGTACTATATCTATCCTATGAGCCAACATCAACCAGTCCTCACCCGACCTTTGAATGTGAACCAGTTGACCGACCACGGCACATTGTTATCTCTAGAACCATTTGGGCCACACTGGAATGAACACTTGTTCATTCTAACGCGTTCACGGCACTTTAACTCCTGAGTCTTTCCTGAAACGTTGTTGTAAGACGATGAAGAGAAGCAACAATTAAAATCCGTTCTGGTTACATACGGTGGTCATCGTCATGAAGGAGCAACTTAACTGCGCTAATGGAATCCTAAACAGACATTGGCGATTGTTGAGATTCAACAAAATCTTCATCATCATCACACACATGTACACCCACATTATATTATAAGCAAATAATCAAACAGTACACACAATGCTGAACTGCATCGCACTGCATTTCATTGTATTAATTGTGATGTGATGCGAAATGCGATGATCTTTAGTAACTTCGGTCTTCTGTTCCTCTCATCGTCTTTCAGTTGTAATGAAAGATAGTGTGTAATAGTCACACAATGTATGTGTACATACCTTGCGTCCACTCAAATTGTCCAACTCAACCTTGCTTGAAACTTGGACGTCATCGACAAGGAGACTCAAAAGACTCATCTTCTGTACATATCTTCTCCCCAAACTTGTTTATAGGTAAACTACATAAGAATGTTTACAATACAGAATATAGATTTTGCAAAGAGTAGACCCATACTTGCATGCATGCAGAAAATAATAGCGTAACATTACTGGAAACAGGCTGCAATGGAAATGAGGCAAACTCCTCCTGATCATCAAGACGACGAAGATGGGAAGTGGATTTCGTTATTGTGTTCGTCTTTCCAGTTTCCACATACACTACTTTAATGTTACTTTACATGCAATTGAAAATGTAAAGATTAAAAGTGTAGGATACAAGAATGATCTTAAGACGCCTTCTCACTCTGGGACATGACTAGGACGTGTGGGACAAGGCAAGGGCCATTGGCTATTACTATTATGTACACTTTGTGAGATGTGATGTGATTCTGTGTTGTTTGCCTTGTGCACAACCAAAAGATTTCTTTTCCTCACGGGATATTCGCGAATGAAGAATGAAGTCATCTCCTTCGTCAGTCAGGGTGAGGCTTTCATATCACCTTCATTAAAGGAAGAATCAACGATTCGGTCGTTACATGTTTCCATGCACTGCCCAATTATTCACTGATCCTTTTGTTGAGCTGACTGAGATGATGAGCAAATGCAACGAACTGTGTTTGTCCACTTTTTTCTCTTAATCGAGCCAACAAGTCCATCGTCCAACCTTCATTCACATTCGTATTATAAAGTAAAACTACATCAATCTTTCTTCATCCAAATGCAAAACCTTGCCTTTCATCAACATGAAAAAACATAGCTACCTACAACACTACAACTGCAACTAAAGACTTATTTAGAACAACAGGATGGAAATTTGAAAGAAAAATACAGTAACGTAAAAAAACCAAAATTAACCCGAGAATAAACTTTGTTCTATGCAAGGCTGTTGCACTCTCCGACTCGTCGACTTTTGGATTATTTGCTGACTGACTGAATCAAGAAATGAATACTTATGCGTTTCACAAATAAATGCTCTTCTTGAAGCTCTGCTACTTACGATCTAAAAAGTATACTAACTGATCTAACTCTCTGCTCTTTTTTCAAAGATGCTAACGCTGTAAGTATTAGTGCAGAAATCATGCTTCCGGTTTAGATAGCGTGGAAAATATAAAAATCCTATATTTTGATGTTGTAGTTAGACAGGTGAGAATAAAGATGTTTTCTCAACGGTATCTGCAACAGCATTTACTATCAAATTGCATTACTATCGTAAAGCCACATTTCGATTCCAACAGAATAGAAGAAAGATTTAAAGGTTTTTATGATTTCGTTTTCAGTACAAAGTTGAATCTGAATGGTTAACTCAAAATCTGAAGATCAGACTCGGTGTGCAAGTGTGCAATGCACTCGGTTTCATAACACTACGTAAAGTTTATCTGATGTTCATGCTTCGTCGTAATACTAATGTAATTAAATTGGTCGCTATTTTTTGAAACGTTAAGGTTATGATGTGCATTGTTATATTATTTTATGTTATGTTGCGTGTGGAATTGGAATGCAAGGCTAAAGCGAACTTCAGAACAACAGTTTTCATGTCATGTTCAAATTCAAAATAAGCTTATTACCTGTGTATTTATCCTACTTAAACTATTGGGCTTATGTAAGACCCAAACATGTTTCATTTATATCATTCATTTCGTACACTTTGGTGAATATATAGACACAATGTTGAAAAGTTGTTAATGGAACTGACCTGTACGAAAGGCCGAAACGATGCGGTGCGTTCTGGTGTTCATCACAGGTAAACTTTCATCTTTGTTGCATCTTTAGCTGTATAACCATAGCACACAGCACCGCATCATGAGCTATGGCTATGATGAGAGATCAACAATCTTATCCTGGACTAGAATAAGACACATGGGAAGAGGAACTTGAACTTGTTCCTTTTTCTGAAATCCTAATCATCAGAGATTCAACTTTTTTGGTGTAAAATATAATAATAACGTGTATGAAAACCGTGGAGCTGGAAGCATACAGCAAAGAAGCGCACTCAAAAAAAAGAACAAGATGAAAGATGAACTGATAACAAATCGTCCTGTTTATATTCCGTAAGAGAAGGGTAAAGTGTGGTCGTGGACCATGGAAGAGAAGTTAGAGAAGATGAAAGCTATGAATTCATACGATATGATGATAGTGGCAAAGACACACAGCATTTTGGCTTAGGTTTGTGCAAAAAAGGCTTTGAAAACATGAAGCGTAAATTTTAACATCCGAGGAGGAGTGAGACACGTCAACGTCAACTTTTGCTCAACTGTCCGTCGTCGTCGGCCGGTGTCCCCAAAGTTCCCATGCATTTGAGCAACCAAGAAGGCAGGTTGGCCTTAGCAAAAAGGTATGAGCTTAAAGTTTTTACACAAGGGTTTAGCATACGTAACATATAGTATTTATTTACAATTGTGTTTGTTGTGTACGTAGTGTACTACTATTCCAATGGAAAGAAAAAAAAACATCAATTGAATAAAGTCTTAGGAGAGCAATAGTCAATCCTGTCACATTGCGTTGCACTGGTCAAAAGATCTCTTGAAGAGTGCACATTGGAAAAAGGGAAAAACGACTTTTTCAATACATTTTTTATGTAACCGATGAATAGTCAGGTTGTGGCTGGAAAAAATGCCGGTGTGCCCTTTCAATTCACGTTTCCAGTTTGGCAATGACGAAAACAAGTTTGCAAAGAGCTGCTTCGGCCATGGAATGTAGAATGTATCATGTATCATCAGTTTTTTTGCACAGATTCGCGTCTATGTAACAATCACAATTTTGGCAATTTGCATTTGCAGAGGACTCATTGAGCCTTGTATTACACATTACATAAAAGAAAGACACAATCACATTTGCCTTCTTCCCTCACGTTACTAATACGTAATACAAGTCCATGTAGCTTTGAAATACTGCATTGCATTATTGCTGTAAATGCCCGGACATGCAGATTGAAGCTGCGTTATATGAAAAAGATGAAGAAACTGACCGACTACTATAAAGACGACAACATAGACAACATATAGTGAACTCTGCTTTTGCTATTGCTACATTGCCATTGCTTTGTTTGATTTTGCACTCTGACACTTTTCTGCACTGTTCTCAGTGAGGTGGGCACAGCAAAGAAAGAATTTAAGACAAATCGAGGCAAGACAAGTATAGTAAGTTTCTTACGTAGTAAGCAAGTAGCAATAATGCTAATGAGAAATGAAAGAAAAAACTTACCTCGTCATGAAACTTTTGATGAAAGTCATCTTCTTATCATATCCGATGCATTCTTGCACTAACGACTAACCATTCATGCATTTATAATAATACTACGTACATTGATTATTATTATGCATTTCATTACATTAATTTTAGTGTGGAATTATTTTCTGTTGTATGCAGAACCCAAGGGATTCTTTTCATGAATGCATAACGCTGATTGTACTTTAAAGGGCAATTAAAAATTAATGTATTAAATTGTAAGCAAAATTTGTATTCATATCTGAAGTGTGCACAATGGTTGGAAAACGTAGTTCATACATTTAGTCAACTCTGCACAATTCAACAAAGAAGAATGTGAAACACGAAGCGTTTAAGGAAAAATTGCATAAAGAGCATGAAAAATGAGTTGGGACATCCGCCTTTGGACTTGATTCAGTTCTTGGCGACAAACAAAACACGGCAACATTCATCGTCGTGGACTGTTGACTGTCAACTTGAGGTTGAGATTACGAGTATGAACTACGACTATCAAGTAAAGGCTTGGTTTCACGTTCACGTTCACCTTCGACGAGAGTTCAGCTTGAAGTTACATTTTGCTTGAGGAGTCACGATCTGATCCTTTATTGTCAAGTTGAAAAATAGGAACATCCTAACAAACAAAGGCGATGGTACTTACTTATTAGTTCTAGTACTATAATACTAATATAAGGAAAAGCTATGGTGACGAAGATTTATTTTCAAATGAAGCATTCAAAATATGATCGTTGTACGGATATTATAATGGATGTGATTAGTACGCCAAGTTTAATAATTTACGAATGTAATGCTAATTTGAAATGTTTCATATCAACAAGAAAACACACACGCAAGAAATGTTATTCATGTCATTTGTATTAATTTTACAGCTAGAATTTGTTTAAGTTTTGTGCATACATCTGAGTAAGACTTTACCCATAAACAAACATGAACGTCAATAATAAACGAACGATTACAATTCCGACAAAAGCCACGAGAGGTTTAGAGAATCGTATAATATATCTTTCTGCTCAACTTCGTCCATACATAAGGACATAGACCAGGTGACAAATGACAAAGACAATGTAATTACATTAATGATCGACAGAGAAAGCACACGAAGCAGAAGTTACATCAGCATTAGCTAAGTTTCTTGTGACCCACTCAAAAATTTCTCTCCATCCCTGGAGGAAAAAAATCTATACATTCTTTTGCTTATTTCTGGCCCAACACGTCGACTTCTGGCTAAAGGTCCCACTCCCATGCGCACTGTCAAGTCTTGCAGTAAATTCAACCCTTCGTCAAATGTTGTGATATCGTCATATGCCTTCAAAAATATAAATAACTATCAAAAAATACTGCTCAATCAGCATAACATTCCATACGAATACTATTACTATAAAATAAGAGTATAAGAATAGATAATCCTTACCTCCATAAGTTTAATAGGACTTGGATAACGCTCAGCAATTGCTTGTGCAGTATCAATACCAACATTATTAAATTGCTGAAGTTGATCAATCCAAAGAGCACGTAAACCTTTGCCTTCCTTGTCTACTTTAACACTTCCGGCTGCATCTCCTAATGCGTACCAATCGAATCCACGATTTTCTTCCCTCTGTTTCCTACAGACCAAACCCTCAATTTCAACAGTAGTTTGCTTAAAATATTCGAATAAAAATTCAAAAGCAACTTGCTTGAAAGGTGCTTCAGCGATAGCCTTCGCGTATTGTGTTAAGTGAATGCAAAGTTCCGTTACATCTTTGACAAAGCGAAAATTAATTTTAGTTTGCAACTGAACTTCGATTAGAGCATTCTGAACTTCCAGGCTAATGTTGAGAGAACAAATATAATATAAATGTAATTAAAAAATACAATGTACATCATCTTCAAATAAAATGGGAAAAAACCTGATTTATATCTCATTCTTGTTCTATACCTCGAAATTTCGGGGAGCAGCTTTCGTTGTTTTCGAAGACGCTTCTCAGGTTGATCCTGCCCATTCAAAACTCTGCTTCTAAATTCCTTTTGTGAATCGTTCTTAATTTTTCTGAACAAAACATATCATCCGTCAACGCAAAACTTAAGCATTCATACATTATGTTTTACACGTTTACTAGATTGTTTCTTACTTGTAGTACGCATTTATTCCATAGATCAAAATCGTCAATTTCTTAGACGGGTTAGCACTTTTTATTGACTCCACCCAATGTGCCATGTCTAATTCACCCAGTTCAGCAGCTTTAGCCGTACCCTCATGAATTTGTACATACAGTTTCGGTACGTACTGTTCAGCTTCAAGAAGAATCATCAATTGATCTTCTTCTTCAAACTGTGAAATCGTAGTCATCTAAAATATACAAAACAACAAATCATCTTCATCATTCACTGTTTCGCTTGAAAATAATAAAAAAACCAAAATTACTCGTTCGAACGCTAAAAACAATATTCCGTTTAACAGTATTATTGACTAACCTTCATATCCTCTCCCATTGTTTGATACACCCTTTCCCGTCTAAAAGTAATAGAATTTTGTACCGGTGGAGAATACACAAATTCATAATTTACAGCCGAAGCCACAAAAAGTGAAGGAAGCATGGAAAAGCTTTCTTCAATGTTCTTATCCATTAGGATAGTCATGTACTAAAAAAAACACAATCATTTCATAAATACAAATCTTCAAACATTTTTTAAAAAACACACAATAAAAGTCTACTTTTAAATCATGAATCATTGTTATTACCTTAATGACTTCCCCAGGCTTAGTTGCTTTAGTCACTTCCTTCAATGTGCCGCTACTACTTCCACTTGCCATTTTAATTTTTGATTTATTCGTTAATTTTTTACCAAAAATTGATGGAAAATGATAAATGACATGTGTGAGAAGGACGAAGAATGAAGTTCATTCCGCGCCTTCTCACACTTGACTGAAAGGAGAAACCTCGGGATAGGGAAAATGTGAATGGGAAAAGGAGGCCGAAGTGTGGCCGGCCGTGCCGGCGATCGTGTGACCAGGCGCCCCCTGTGCTCTCAGAGTCAACTGCCTCTGCTCATTCCCATACGGCGTGCAGTGTGTGACGGTCCGGTCCTTTCAAGTGGCCGGCCGTGCCGGCGATCGTGTGACCAGGCGCCCCCTGTGCTCTCAGAGTCAACTGCCTCTGCTCATTCCCATACGGCGTGCAGTGTGTGACGGTCCGGTCCTTTCTTCTTATTCCAGACATTTTCTAAAAACTTCATCCAAAATGGCAGACGTAAGTTGAAATTTTGTATTTTAAATAGTAAATCTTGTTCCCCAACTTTTGTTTTATAGATTAATTGTAATTTTCAACTTTTTTTTGTACAGGATGGTGATATGAAGAAAAAGAGAACTTTCCGTAAGTTCACTTACCGAGGAGTGGATTTGGATCAGCTTTTGGACATGAATATGTACGACATTTTTTAAAAAATGAAATCCGAATTTATTTACTTACCACTTAATGAATTTGTACTCTAGGATAGTTGGAAAGAATGAGTAATACTTAAATGGGATTGTGTTATTGTTGTTAATGTAGGAAACAGTTCACGGAGTTGGTTCATTCTCGTGCTCGAAGGCGATTCAATCGAGGATTGAAACGAAAGTCTCTCGCTTTATTGAAAAAATTGCGAAAGGTATGTTTAGTCAACATTTTGACGTGTACAAAAACATAATTTTGATTAGTTTGAGCATCAGAACGTATAGTATTTAGGGTATAGTAGTTTTAGTATATATGTGGTATTGTAATTTGTAGAGCTTTGGTAATTTTACTAAATAATATATTTTGTACATTCCAGGCTAAGAAAGAAGCACCGGTTAACGAGAAACCGGACGCTGTAAAAACTCATCTGAGGGACATGATTATTATGCCGGAAATGATCGGTAGTATTGTGGGCGTTTACAATGGCAAAACTTTCAATCAAGTGGAAATTAAGGTAAAGAATATGACTGATTTGCTATTAATCTACAAAAACACTTTACTTTACTTTATGTTGTTAACAGTTAGCATCATAATTATTATTTCAACTTTTTGTTCTAATGATATGTATTATTTTTTGTACAATACAGCCAGAGATGGTTGGACACTATTTGGGAGAGTTCAGTGTTACCTACAAGCCCGTCAAGCACGGTCGACCGGGTATCGGAGCTACTCACTCTTCTCGTTTCATCCCCCTCAAGTAAACGCTGACGTCATTTTTATCAAAAGTAATATGATAAATAAATGTTCAGTGTTTTTTTTGAGTTAACGTGGACCTTGAATAAAGTGAAGTAAAGAAGAATTTTTATTGAATTTTGTACGACTCCGCAGTTACTTTCTTTAGCACATTCCTGTCGTAGTTGGCATACTCCATTGTATTAATTTTTTATAATGCAATTGTTGTCAAAATCTTTGTTTAGTAAGTTAGTGAATAATTATTGTAGTCATTCCAAAGCAATGAACGAGTATCCTTGCAAGTTACATTAATATCCGTCTAGACATTCCAGTCAAGCTTGCACCATATGATCATATCATATCTGTAGAAAAGACTGTTAGCTACTTAAATAATCTTTTGAGATTGTGAAACTGACATCTTAACAATGGAATGTCAGGAATTTCAGTTCTATTAGTGCATTTCTTTATACCAATGTCAACAAAAACTGGACATTTATTTTTATTACACGTTTGCATTTCATTAACAGTTAAACAACAGCTTTTAAACATTTTCTGGCTAGATATAATTACTGTTTTCCAACTAATGGTTTAGCCCCTTCCACTTCTAAGCATACTTTTACAAGAAATTATTCAAATGCTTCATATCTAAATGAATTATAATAATTTAATAAAAATATCAAAAGCAAAATGATTGTATCAACAAAGCCTATAAATATGTTAAGTAATACTGTACGAAATGAAAGACTTGTCAAATGCCGGGTCCGACGAGTCAAAGAATGATGATAAGATTACGACATGCTGTATAACTTTGTGACGCCATGAGGCCAATAACGAAGGAATAACCAATAACCATACGCAAATAAAATAACTTTATAGTCAGGGGATCGTACTGCTCAGAAAGCTTC
>JABASF010003312.1:0-10763 GCA_019776145.1 Harlomillsia oculata
CGCGAAACCAAACTCGGACACAAACTCCCCAAGACTCTCATGAAGCCAAATGTCACATTGAAGATTGCGAATCGATCTCTGTGATGTGAGTGTGGGTCCATCCATCCGCATCCAATTGGATTTCCAACAAGAGGAAAAAGTCACGACAAAGAAAACAAGGGAATGGAAATGTTTAGTTATTCTTTAAAAGCTCAGTGTGTCTTCTCTCTTTGTGCTCGAGTGTCTGTCTCTTGTCTCCCTCCATGTACGAAAACAGTTTGCCTCTGTCTGTGCTACTGTCTACATCTGCATACTTTCACTTTCAGTTGGTCTTTCTCTCCCGCGTGAGACTTTTAATTAAACTGTCGCCGAGAGACGAGTCGGATTTCTCCTGTGTCAACAGTTGCGGCATCCAGCTTTGTTGGTGGTCTGGTGACGTCTTACTGCTTTCCAAAGTTCGAAAGCCTTTACACCGTCACCGACTTATTGTCTCAAAGCACTTCCTTTTTTGTCTTACTTTTGATATCAAACTCAAAATAACTATAACCTTAAACTATAAAAATCTATACCATGAGGATGGATGCAGTTGTATAATAGAATAAGAATAGTGTTTATATGTCGCAATCGCAATGGCATATGTGCAGAAAGCACGACCCTTAAAACTGTTATGTTAAGCCATAGATCTGATAGCAAAAAAGCAATGAATCGTGCGGAAGCAACCATTAGTTTTTTCTCTTCCGTTTCCAGATACTGCACTCTTGAGTTTAATAGTAGTAGTGCCGTAGTACTCGTTACGTCAGAGATTCAACGAAGAAAGGAGCACTTTGGATTTGCTTGCTTTTCGTACAAAAAGCAAAGGAAAGGAGATGAAACTATGTATCACACAGCAGCATTCTGTCTTAAGAAGAATAAAGGAGCGGAAACTTTTCCCCGTTTAATCTAATGGTCGGAGAAAGCAATCAAGCACAGTTGGGTGGGAAGGGTTTGTAAAGCCCGTTAGAAAGTGAAGACAACAAAAGAGCACGAAGTGAAAGTGAGAGTGAAAGTTGGTTCTTTTTTGTGTCTGTTATAGGATAAAATTGTTAGTTTTCAGCAGACATGAAGAAATAATGGCTAACATACCTTTCCCCAATAGTTGACAAAAGACGGGTCAAAGTTCAGAAGAAGCTTGGCATGTTCCAGCATGAATCTCTTGAGATTGTGAGATGTGAGCTCAAACTCGTTACTGATAGGCTCCACGATGCATTCAGCAATATCTTTCGCACTCGTGATGCGAAACTCCAGACCTTAAGCATCCAAACGGAAAAGTAAAGTATCAGAATCAATACGCAACCTCTGAGTTATAAGAAAAAAGTCGCCTCTGTAATAAATCTCTGGGAAAGTAGTCGCAGCTTCCAGGCATCCCGTGTCTTGGTCCAATTAGGTGAGGGTAAATAATACACGGGACCTTAGGCCCCTGCAGTTCTTTGTTCTACTTTATACGCTTCGGAAGCACTTCAAAGGGAATAATAAGCGGAGTGAACACAGTTAAGGAACAGTTTTTTTATACCTGAACGAAAGTCTCGAACAATCTTGGATTTTCCATTGTTGGGCAAGTCCAGCTTGTGAACCACAATCTTTTCAGCGCGGTCCACGTGTAGACTCCAAACTTGACGCTTTTGCTCCTGGGAAATCATACGGGGAACGGGATCTCATTTAATTTGATATTGTTTGTTTAAAAGGTTTCGCAATAGTACATGCTTTTATTAAATGTAGAAGTCGCATTCAATTGCCAAAAGGCAAACATGCTGGAGCTCCTATGCAAAAATGGAATGTAATTCAATTTTTTCGTGCATTGTTGTGAAAAAAAGTATACTGTATGAAAGGTAATGTTGATTTGCTTTTCCCTATGCACAGTAACATGCATTGCGCAAGTAGTGAAAGTAGTAAATTGTGATTTTGATTAAAATAAAATGACATACCTTCATATACACCGTTTCAACGGAGACAGTAAAGATGTCCGGGATGATTGGAGCTTTCGGTGGGAAAATGTCTACTGGATAAATGTCTGGACAAAGAACACCAGGCTGTTTCGCATTCCCGTTAAGAGAAGATAAACCACCACCAATGTCAACAGGAAGCGAATCAGCAGTGCCCACGGGATCATTATTAGTCGCTGAAGTGTCCGGTTCAACTGAATCACTGTTTTGTCCGTTCCCCAAATTATTAATAGCCGAGCCTGGAGAATTAATCGGTTGTTGACAACCGTGAGCACACACAAAGAAAAATACTGTAACAAATAGAATGACTAGCTGAGCAAGTTGGCCTGTGCCTACAAAAAGTTTTAAAACGGCTGACTTTGACATTGAAAAGCTTGGATGATGTAGCATTCTGAGAATGGGAATCAACACTGACTGCCGGGTTCTTTCTGAATTTTCGATTTCCAGCTGAACTGAAGTTGAGTTACAGTAAGTTCTCTGCAACGTGATCAATATCAATGTGCTCCTTTCGGTTTCGCGTATACACACAACCCATTAGATTAGGATAACGAGTATAAGTACGAAATGAATAATCGTGCACGGTGAATTTTCCTTTTATGTAGGAAATTTTCTTTCAGTTTTCATGTCAATGTCAACTTTGTCCCACGGAGTTGAAGGAACATGTAAAGAGCGGTTCAATAATGTGTAATTAATAAAGTAAATCCTTCGACAATGCCTTCAAAGTAATCTCACGACCAGAAATATACACTTCACTTGAAAATGCTTGGGAATTTTATTGCCAAGAGTTTTGATAGCGCGTTCAATAGTTCGTGTCCGACTGAGACGGTGGTGTGTAGCAACAGTAAGCTTTCTGAGAAAATCTTTGGAAGCACGTTAGCAGAGTGCCAGTAGACATTGGACAGGAGAGCAATCGCATCCGGGTCTTTTGCGAAAGGAAACTTTAGTAGGAACCACTCGGTCGGTCCACACAGACAGACTTTACACACAAAGGAAGAAAACTGTAATGCTCCTAACTCCTACGGCATATAAAGAGTGGAAGACAGAGTCATAATGGCTTGAAGTGTGTGCCAGGGAACGTGTGCGCAGTATTACCCGCTCTTCTCCAGTGAGTATAGGAAAAGCATTCCACGATAGAAAGTGGCAGCTCTACGAGAGAGAGAGTCCCGAAACACACAGAAAAGAGTGAGGAACGCAGATCGATTCTTTAGCAGATGTGACTTCCTCCCTTTGGCTTCTTGTGCTTTCACTTCACAAGAGTGGAGAGGGCTTCAAGCTTTACTTTCTACTAATACTGCTGTCTGCAGTTTTGCAGCCCTAGTATGTACATGCAACCCTAAAAACCAGTAGTTAGAAAGTTGCTTTATATTATTCTCTCCCTCTGCCTCACAGAGAAACGACATCTTATAAAACCTCTTTTTTTGGATGATAGTGCTTGTGCCATGGTGTTCACTCTGATTTCAGACATTTCAGACTCTAAGGTAGTGAGTGTCTACGTGTGCTCTCGCACCCATATTCTCAAGGGACATACCATAACCTGACCTGATTCCTAGTTTCGGTTAAATCATTCCTAATGCACGTGGAATGTTAAAATGGTCCTCTCGAAAAAAAGACGAAAAGGCTAGGCCTGAGAGAACGAGATAACAGAACCACAGACCGAGGCATTTCGGAGAATAAAAGTACTAATGCCAAAGGCAAAAGCACGCACGGAGAAAAATGCAAGTATGCAACAATGTAATAAAAAGCAGTAGCTTGTAAGAACCATTTTGTTAGACTGAAAAGAAAAAGTACATCAAATTCTTTAGCATTATTCCATTTTGCTGAGACGAATATGACGTCTTTGTAAAGACCACCAGGAAAAAATGCTACTTGAGCGTACATACGTAAAGTACGTAATATTCAGCTTCAGCTTTCCAACTTTTCTCCCAGCTCGCTTTTCTGACAAAAAGAGAAAGTTGCAACTTTGCCTCTTTAAAGCTTGTAGACAAAATTTGCTTTACAACTCTGTAAATGCGCGCACTTCATCCAGCTTTCAACTACAGTTTACAAGTACTTTTCCCACTTTTCTCCTTTGAGAGAGCTCTTTCCTTCAATTTGAATAGTTGGACTTGTATGTAAACGAGATTTTTTTCAAAAGGAACGTTTTTTGCTTTATTTCAACGCGAAAGGCTCATTTAAGAGTACAACAAGGTCAGAAAGTTTTTATTTTCAACGATTTCACATATATTTGACTCGTTTAGTCTTTGTCCTTTGTGCTTTTTCGAGTTTTTAGTACATAGTTTTGTTGGAATATTAAAGACGTAAAAGGGCTTCAGATGACAGGAGCCGTGCGGGTTGTTTTGTATGACAAAATGCGTAGCAGCTTGTGATACAATGAAGGAAGATTTTCACTGGGAAGGCGAAATGCACGAGCTGAAACTACAAAGTTGTTTGTCCATGTTTGGCATTCTGAAGCTGTCGCTTGCTTTACATTGGGTTATCAATAATGTCACTGTGAACTGGGCAGCAGAGCACGTCTCAGTCTCAAGCTCAGGCCAAATTTCCACTCGTGTGTCTCTCTCTTCGTAAAGGATCCCTTTGTGTACTGTTTCCTTCAGAGATTGTGGACCACTTTGTTTTGGAAAAAATGGGATGGTGCGTCTTAAAACCTCTTGAAACAGGAAAAATACGATGGTACCGTGCAAGGTTACAAATTGCAATTACACCAACAGGATGCTTAATGCGTATTTGCGTAAAACACATTTCCTTACAGCAAGCTATTTACCAACCTATTTTATAAATTGAATCTCAAAATAGGCTATACTTCAAGAATTGGACAATCACAACGCAACGGTTTACTATTAAAATGTTAGTATTCTGAATTCATGAAATGTTGCAATGTCGATGTCACTAACGTGAGAATGTGGGAACGAGATGAGAGAGATTTCAATATGCAAGATGTCCTGGAGCTTATTCATTTAACCTGAAATGTACATACATCGGTTGCCTGAAAGTGATATGAGCATTTTGAAGGCATTCGAGATTCAAATTCACAGGTACAAAGTTCTCATGTTCGATTTTCTACACCAATGATGCACAACAGCTCAAGGCTTTCCGTTTTCCGTGCTCATAACCCGGTAAGAATTGCTAAGGAACGGCACGTGGAGGATGCTTCAAATGAGAATCAGATTGATGGAGAATAGTCTTTCTGCATCCTCGTCCTACATGGAATAGGAAACAGGGAACTGAAATCTGAAAGAGTTTGTAGAAAAAAATACCAAGTCTTTCTCGTCATAGTACAAAATCTCTTTTGAGTGTAAGTGAGGTTGAGAAAGTCTACATTTTCCCTTTGTGGTCGAGACAGGAGCATTTCATATGAAAATCTCATTTGTCGTTTGCATCATTCTTTCCTTGTGTTGGCAGGCGAACGTAATGCATAATAAATCGCAGACTGTGTGTAATCTGCCTGTCTACTGTCGCTGTGCTTTAACGATCTCAAGTCTCTTATGGCCGGTGCCAACAACTCCCTCCTAAAAACGTCTTCTTTCTCTACTCAAACTTAATATCAAGGGGTTTTTATTTATGGCCTTCGGATGTGAAAATGTATTCGAAACACAAAACTTTCTCTGGCCTGATTTTTCATCGACTCAATTCTTGAACTAAATAATCACATAGCATTGAGATTCTCTTCATCTCACCAATGTTCTCACCACACAAACATACTAATGAGATAAAATTGATGGGGATAGTGAAGTGGGAACTGCCGCACTGCCGGATCTCCTAGCGCGAAACCTAACAGCTTTTTTACGATCTTTGGTTTTCCAAAAAAAAGTTTTAGTAAACTTCAGATGATGGGCAACTACCGCTTTTCCATCTCGCTGAAAGTTGTAAAGGATGAGAACTTTATAGTCTAATGGGCCACGATTATTACAGTTCTGGAGCGTAAATTTCAACCTGTCTTGAACAACTGAAGGAATACCACGGAAGAACTCAAGTGTCTTGGAAAACTAGTATTTTATGCCATTTTTACCATCTGTGTCTCAGTATTCTATAATAGTAACATGTAAGTTTGGCATGGTGTTAGTGTAACACACCTGTTCTTAATTTGGAAAGCCTTTAGTCATTAATTTATTAAAACTATAGCTTGAAGTTGCAGTCCAATGCTCGTTCAGTGCTTCACCTATGGTGCTCATTCCTATCCTATATTTTCCAAAAGAATTCTTCATTTTTTTTCTGAAATCGAAAACTTGGAATTTGAACATAAGGAACTTTCTCAGCAAGATTGCACAGCACAATCTAGCAAGTCCAGAGAGAGCGCATTTAGGATGACTTATGATCTCACGCTTGGTTACTTGGGGTGCATATGAAATTGGAATGCTGACTTGCACAACTTGCTCTTTCCTTTACGATATGAAATTTTGAAACTTCACTGTTTACCTTTGCTTGAAGGAAGAAAGGGCGTTAGTTACTGCTACCTCCCCTAATACTCATTACAAGTTCATGGTCACGGACGAAAGGAAGAACACAAAAGATATCCGCAAATATTTCTCAATTAACACTCTCAGCTTTTAAAAGCTATATTTGCACGGATGATTACGTTTACCCTTTTCGCTGTAAGCTATGATATATCATATAGTAGATATGTATTTACCAGGTTGTATAATTCTTATCATTTCCATCATCCTGGTAAGATGAAGGATTTACACAATGAAATACACAGTCGTAAAGTCCAATTGTCATGTTGCATGACCTCTGCAAGATCATTATTAGCATTCTGACAAACACTAAGACTAATATTAGCTTTGTTTTTGGAGACTAGGCTTTTCTAATGAATTTTTTTGTGTGTTGCTTTGCTGTCTCTGATGACTCAAAAGGAATTTACAAAGGTATACAACACGTGTTAATCAATAAACTTCGAAGAAGCATCTTTAGTGCATTAACAGCTTTTACGTCATAGTAGTTTATGCCGAACGTTACTTGAATCTACTGCTAGACATTCTTCTTTGAATTGTTTTTTCTTAGTTGACGATTGACGCACATATTTTGTAGTATACGACCTGGAAACTGAGAATTGTCATTTGTTGACTATTCGATAAAACTCGAAGGTTGTACAAAGTATAAAAAGGTTGCCCAGTCAAATCATGCTGTATCCATTTGGACCATTTGTCCTGCACGGTTCATCTCCGTTGTAAGAAAGTTACTCGATACATCGAAAAGACTTTAAGAGGTTTTAGTTCAAGATTTTTGAAGATCGGAAAGAGCAAAAGAGGAAAAAAGTTTTGACAGTTACAAGAATAATGAAGACAGTCGTGGTCGTCGTGTTGAGTGCGGTGATGTTGGGGTTGACTGAAGCTCAGTTTTCTCTCCCTTCACGCCCTTCCGCTCGAGCTTGCTCATTCTCCCAAGCCCAAGATTCAGTGACACTGATGGGTCGAAGTTTTGTGGAAAATGTGGGAGCGAACAAATGTTTCACGAGTCAATCCGCTGGACCGAAGAATAAACCTATTAGTTTGGATACTTGTTCATGGAAGTACGTAATATGACAATATACGATTCTGTATACTACTTTTTATTTTAGTATTCTGTCAGGTTGTGTCGTATCGTAGCGTTATGTTATGTGCAATGTATAGCAAACAGGATTAGATTTATTTTTAGATTGCAATTTCCATATTTTTCGTTTCCGTAAGTCTTATTATTATTAGGTAGAGAATTCTGCAATCTGCAAGCATGATGATAACCACATGAACAAGAAAATCGATCAATTCTGATTTGAAAATGCCTTTTCTTCTTTTTAGCTCATTTCCCAGGGGAGAACAATTATTCTTCTTCCGCAACAACGGCGGAGGGCTGACGCTCAAACCCACAGTTACTGGGTTCGGAAGTCCTGACCTGTGTTTGGCCCCGAATAATCAAATGTTGTCCACCGTCCAATGCATGCCTAAAGCTAGGGACCAGATGTGGCAATTTAAGCCTGTGCGAATGGGACCTTTGGGAGGAACGCTTTATCAAATTGTACAAGGTTCCACTGGGCTTTGTCTCAAAGCCTCATCATCGAGCTTCGGATCCAACATTGTTGGAACCAGGTGCAATGTTCTTGGTCTTGACAATTTGCAACTATGGAGAATCTGTTCTTCCAAATGAACATCATTTAATCATTTCCTTCTACCGATCTTATTAACGGCACACTATGGTCAAAATGTCACATTTTACTGTCTTTATAAACATTTCTTTATTTCCTATTAATTAGGGAAGTTTAACATAATTTAAAAGGTGTTTACCTGTACACTGTCAAGGTTATCGCCATTTTATCAAACGAATTTCGAGTAGTAACACTTATCGCTAACATTTTGAAAAGTAATGTATTCATACAAATGACAAACAACGTATTGCGTCGACCAGTATTCTCTAATAAAAAATGCAGCTTTTTCTCCAATCATTATACAAACTGCGTTTGTGTTCGCGTTGACTACATCTGGCATAATGGACGCATCTGCAACACGAAGTCCTTGGACATGCAACACCCGCAGTTTTGAGTCCACCACAGCCTTCGGATCGTCAGAACCTTTGCCCATTGTACAAGTTCCTGCTTGATGTATCGCATTAAATGCGAGATTTTTAGCGTGACACGTCCAATAATCCTCGCTTTTGTATTCGTAATGTTTACACATTTCCAGTGGTACTTCCGAGTACTTGGCACCTATTTTTTGAAATGCTTTTGTTTGTTCTGCCAGTTGAATTGAAAAAGTTACTGACTCTGTAAAATCTTTGAGGTCATCAGGGTGCTCAAAATAGTGTGGATCAACCAAGACTGAACTGAACGGATCCTTATTTCTCAAGCGCAATTCACCTGCGCTTCTTGGACGCATTATTCCAGAAAGGAAGTGAAATCCTTGTTGTCCAAGGTATGGACGATACAAAGGTCGCATCAGATCAGTGTCAACCCCGAACCCTTTAAATGAATTTAATATCTCTTCCGAGACTCCAAGAGCCGTAAACATTACTTGAATGTTTGGCCAATCTACTCCGGAATCACGTAGTACGTTGCTATTGATGAAACCTTGTTGAGAACATGACATAGGATGACCCAGCGATCCTGTTCAGAAGTACCATTTTCGGGTTTAAAACGTTACATGCATAAATTACATTTTAATTTTAACGTTCTCACCTCTTCCATGAAAAAAATAATCCGCTAGAGAATGAAATCCAAAGTCTGTTTCAGGAATGAATGAAAATTGAGATTGGTTAACAACGAACGGTCCTACAATAGCATACAGATGGTTCTTGAAATTTTTTCCTACTGGAAGGTCAACTTTGCTCTTTACCTAATAAAATTACCTTCAGTTACTTCTACGTATTTTTATATAAGTATAATGGTTCCTTTTGCTAACAATGCAAAGAATTTACCCCAATAGACTCGAGGTGGTCCTTGGGTCCAATCCCAGAAAGCATTAACAGCTTCGGTGATTCCATTGTTCCTCCACTGACAATGATTTCTTTGGAAGCTCGTGCAAATTTCTTGATTCCGTGTTTAATGAACCAAACACCCGTAGCTGTTCCAGTTTTGTCAATGTGTATCTATGTACCATTAACCCATTACGGACATAATTCAGTTATAATTCAAGATGGATTATAATAAGCGCAAAATATTGATTGAACTAGAGTAAACGAGATCGTTACTTTAGTTGCGTGAGAAAATCTTGATATATGTAAATTGTCTCTGTCTAGTATATTTGCGAGGAATGCCAAGTACGTGCTTTGTCGTTTTCCTTCCTTTGTTGACCAGTCCCCAATTCCAAAACCTATTAATTATTATTAAAGACTCTATAATATTTCATATTATTGTACTGTTAAAACCTTAATATAGCTGAGGAACACGCGTATAGGACGGGTATACTCACCGGTTCTCTCGCCGTCATTGAAATCTATATCATTTTTATACCCCAATTCCCGTACAGCCTCCTTGAAAATATTATTTGTTGAGTCACATTGTGGATCAACATGTTGTTCATAGCTGAAAGATCCTTGTAGTATACTTCGTTTGAAATCCGGAAGCACGTTTTCGTAGGACCAAGCCGGATCGGAAGTCAAATTCGCCCAGTTGTCATAATCAAGAGGATGTCCACGAAGATAAATCATGGCATTGATACCGCTAGAACCGCCGAGCATTTTCCCCTGCACCCAGGATTGTAGTCGGGTATTATCCGGACATTCCTTTACCACTTCTCCTTTATGTGACCACGTGAAATGATGGCTCGTTTGAAAGTAACCTTGTAACCCTGGGATTGAACTAGGATACAACGGATCTCCTCCTGCCTCCAGTAATAATACTTTGTGATGCTTCGAAAGCCTGTTAGCTAAAGTTGCTCCAGCAGATCCAGCTCCAACTTAAAAAGTGAAGTCAATAAAAGATAACGTAATTAAATATTATAATAAATTATTATAATAATAAGTGTTTATTAATTCGTTACAAAGTTTAACTCTGCATTACCAATTATAAAGTCAAAAATCATAGTTCCTTCATCTTCAAACTGACTGTACAGTGAATTCAAGTAATAGTTCCAATGGTACATGAAATCTACAATAAATGGCAAAGGTAGAAATATTACAAGTGCAGTTAACGCACTCATAAAGCCACTGGGTGACATTCTTGTGAAATATTATAATATTGTACTTTTATGCTATAATTGGTTAGGTTAGGTTAGGTTAGGTTTCTTCTTTCGTCTTCACTACTCGTATGTAAATAGTACATATCAGGGGTGGGCATGATTGCTCCAAACTTTGAGTTACTCCAAAATCACTCCAAATCAATGGTGTGGTTTGGTTTGAGTT
>JABASF010003313.1:0-10762 GCA_019776145.1 Harlomillsia oculata
TTCTCAATGAAGCTCACAAAAAATTGTTTGCACAGATTCTCAAGCCCTTTGGCTCGTAACACTTTAAGCTTTGTTTGTTTTTCGAGCTCCTTGCTTCTTCCTTGCAAACAATAAATAAACGCACTAATGAAAACTAATGTTGAGGAAAGTGGGGCAATGTGAAATTATTGCTTGTGGTTTTGTAGAATGCAGCGTCTTTGCGTCTTTTCCTTTTCCTTTGAATACCACAACTTAGCACTTGAGGAAAAAACACTAACTGGAACAATATTGAACACTAACTTTTTAAATATTAATTTGCGTTACATGTATTTTATGGACAAAAGACAACAAACATGCATACGAACGAGCTGCTTGCGTGAGACTGACACATCCCTTCAAAAAGCCGCATATCATCATTTTGCCACTTTAAATCATCCTTGATATAAGGTTTTAACTTCAAACTAAAGAAAACACAATGTGTAAGTTTATTGGCCCACTGAATGAGTGTAAAATGAAGAGCAGCGTGTACTCTACTTGTTTTTTACCCTTGGCGTTCGGGATCCTACACCGTTTTGTCATTGTAACAACCTCCTTTTTACATCCCTACAATGACTTTTCATGTTTCTTCTTCTGTTACATTTTTTTGTCTTCTTTTTATTCAAGTCTTGCTAAAAACGTATGCTCATGTCTACGTACGCACACAAAACAGTGATTGCGTTGTCTGTGTACTTTTTCGAGCTCGTGGTAAGCTTTACCTAATTTTCAAACGCTTGACATCCTCCCTTATACTTCTTTATATCAAAGAAGAGAAAAATATGAATCCCTAAAGAGGAAAAGGGGACAGTGTGTCTATTAGTAAAGGAGGCGACAGGTGAAGCGTTCCTTTTATAACATTTTTATTCCTGTATGGGCATAAAGTCAGTCGTCATGTGCTGATATTATGCTCCATCATGTCATCGTCAATCGTCACATATTACTTTTGTCATGTCACCGCACAGCCACCGTCAGCCTCAGGTTGCAGAAGAGGAGTCAATGTGTCATGAAAGAACATGAACGATAAAGTCATGGATTGAACAAATAAGTATAAAAAAACTACGAGATATGGCAATCCATTGATCTTTGAAAATGTGTAGGGCAAGAGCGTGGCGAAAATACGATGGTTGGTGACAAACAGGCTTTCAAAGCCTGAAACCATCGTGTAATACATGGCAATGTGCAATTTGCTCATGTGCTTCTATGTCGTTAATGTAAACTCATTGAAGAAGAAAACGTGACAATTGGGGAACGGAATCGTGCACTGCTCAACACTCAGAAAAGAATAAAATCTAACGGTTTTCTCCTTACAGGAACGGATAAGTACAGGATTTTATGGGGGTTGTAAAACTGGGACTACTGCTGAGGAAGATTAGTGATAGAGCGTCTGAAAGCCCACAGGATCACATTATTACATTACACTCGAGTGACAATTGACAATGAATTAACCTCATCAATTCGTTGGAACGATGATTATGGCAAAGCACGTAAGCACGGCATCAGTTATACGGCACAAACCTACATAAGTCGTTCGCTTTTTGTTATTTTCAAAATGAACGGAACGTCTGTGAGTATAGTCAAATAGTTAGCCACGTTTATACTATTTCAGTAGTGTCATCGTCATCCTTATCATTAAATTACCTTCTTGTCAATTTGTCAGCAGGAAAGCTACTTTGTGGAAGAATTCTACAATGTATACAACTTCCGGGAATTCCTGAACATTCATGATTCATGACCGCTGGTTTGCTCTGATTTCTAACGTAACTCTATACTCTACATAGGTGAATGGTAAAATTGGCATGAGACGATGAGATCGTCCATTATAAATATCTGTTGTTTAACAAATATCCTTTATTCATACGATCAAACAGGAATCACATCAGATTTAAAATAGGGCAACCACAAAATATTCTTTTAACGTGCCTTTTAAGATGCTAAAGTCCATATTAGCGCTCTAAAATACGCATTTAGTAATTATTCGTTAATTTTTTTCTGTGCATTGTCCAAATACTGATGTATAAGTAGACAAATTCCTATAATTTGCCAACCAATCAATTTCAACAATAAAAGATACTAATTAAGTAACGATATTATTGCAGCGCATAGATCAACACAGGTTTAAAAGTTTCAAAACAACATCACATACAGGCAAAATTACATGAGTCAGTTAACTCTTAACAATATATAATATTAAAAACATCAACAATCATAACATCTACAAACATGCGACATGTAAAAATTAAAAGAATAAGGTGACAACTAAGGTTCTTATGATTCGTCAGTGTCCACGATCGCATACATGCAACTGTGGAGACTGGGGTATAGAACAAAACCTACGTAATCACCTTACATTCATTACAAGTTCTGTTAAAGTTATAAATAAAGCTACAGAAACAAATGAATTTTTATTATGGCTCGCTCGCAGTATAACTCGTAAGTACGTTTAATCTTAAGCTTACATAACGCAGAAATAAAATTAGACCAATGGAATCTTTTCGTCACCATTTTGCATTGAAGCAGCAGCAACACGGTCTACCCTTCTTTGAATGATCATTGCTCTGAAAATTGTCAAGCTGGACACAGCAGACATTGCAATCATAAGAGAAAACATGGCATCCCAACCGTAGTTATCCGATACATATCCTACCAAAGGTCCTTCAAATACGGCAGCTCCTAATGTTCCAAATCCATTAATCAACCCTGAAGACATTGCAATCATCAGAGAAAACATGGCATCCCAACCGTAGTTATCCGATACATATCCTACCAAAGGTCCTTCAAATACGGCAGCTCCTAATGTTCCAAATCCATTAATCAACCCTGTAACAGCAGCACCCATTCGCATTCCATTTGCTTCCCCCATTCGCATTGAAACTGAGCCGGCAAGCAAAGAATCCGCGCCTCCATTAGTTGCGCCGGTAATGAACATAAAAATTGCATTGTGAAGGAAACCCCAACGAGCCGTGAGAGCAAAGAAGGCCATGCTTATTGAGCTGATGGTTACAAACAACCACATTCCAAGAAGAGTGTTCTTCTTGAACTTTCGGTCCAGAATCACGCCAATAAGCGGACTTCCGATACTTCCTCCAACATCAAAGATGGTAGAAAACATGCCAGCCTGGGGAACTGTATACTGGAGATAATGGTTGAGGTACATAGGCAACCACATTGATAAGCAATAGCGCACTATCTTGAGAACAAGGACAGTCAATGAGATCTCCAAAACTGCTGGAATTTTCCACAATTGCCAACAAGACTTTGACGGGGGCGGATCATCTCCAATCTTCATACTGCCGCAACCAGATTCTTTGCCTGGTACTGAAATGTGCTTCTCCTGAGGAGACTGCAGCACGCAATAAACTATAACACCCAGGCCAACGGCAACTATTGATGAAGGAACGTGAACCATGCGCCAACCGTACACTGCAATTAAGATTTTGAATATTAATTCTAAGCGTCAACTTAAGTTTAATGTTGTATGCAAGCAATATATGTCTTCAACATACTAGACTGTAACTGTACAGCAGCGGCCACTCCAAGAGCTCCACCAATGTACACAGAAGTCGACAAGAATCCAACCATTGAATTCAATTTTTGATCCGGAAACCACGCACACAGACACTTGCACAGTGCTGGCCAAATGGGTCCTTGCATTAAGCCATTTATGGCCATCATCACAAGAAGCATTAAATAGGAAGTCCATAGTCCAAAGGTAAACATTGCAGTTCCAGCAACTATAAACACATTAAATTAAAATTGAAAGCAAATCCTTCTCGAGTTGCCCACTGGCAAATTGTCCAGGAATCGCAATTCTTAACTTACGTGTAAGACACAAGGCTACAGTCAGTCGCGGTCCCATCCTGTCACCAATATGGCCTCCAAACAATTGAATGCAAGCATAGGGAAGTAAAAATGATGTGTCCAGGAATCCCAATTGAGTCTTGGTAAGTTTAAATTCTATTTCTAAACTAGGTTTAATAATTCCTATTGGTTTTCTAAGAAAATATACCTGAAAGGAAATGAAAACCATCAAAATAAGATTAATTTCACATTTTTCATAGTACGTATACTTTTATGATGAGCTTTGTGTGCATGTAAACTGTAAACTTACAAGTGCATAGCTTAGCCAAGCCGCACAAAACACAGTGACTTGATTTCTTTGGAGTAATGAGGCCATCTCAAAACGTAAAAGTCAAATTGAGACAAAACTGAGAGATTGAAGTAAAAACGTAACGATTCTCAACTAAAAGTGTACAGCGAAAAATGACAACGCTTCAAAGATTGTATAATGCATCAATAACACCACGGGTGACAGTGTCCGAAATGTTACTACTAGTGTCAGATTCGATGAATGGGTCCTCCACAAAACCGGCAGCAGGGTTTGCAATTTCCGTTGTGTGGTGAATGCTCTCCACAACAAAGGCAGATGATGAGAAACTCTGATCGTCGGAACTGTAATTAAAATGCACAAATGTAAACATTCAAACCAATAAGCACAACGACAATTTATTAGGTAACAATGATTTTATAGGTGTTCTCACGTATTAAAATGAGAATGATGCAAATTGAGAAAGCCAAGAACTTCTTTAGGAATCGGGTTAAATTGAAGCATAATTTGGAGATACTGCTCCAGACTAGAACGACGAGACTCTAGCACCTTCACTGTATTGTTTCGAACTCTTTTGGGTGGAAAGCCCGGTGTCTCGTTCCCGAACTTTCGACGTAACTGTCAGAACAAAACCGAACAACATTCCATAAAACCTTCGAACGTATAGGGGACAGAATATTCATTAAAATCTCAAAAACTGGAATCTGTCGATTCAAATAACCAACCTCTTTATGAAGATGGAGAAAATCAGAGTAGCGACGATCTACGTAAAAGATATCTTCATGATGGTGAACTTCTATTCGATACGTGTGATATCTCTTGTTCCTTCCGCTGATTTCCACACATGTGTAACTCGGAATGAATGCTCTGATCATGGCATATCCGGAAATGACATCATGATGATTACCAGTTTTTTAAATGAGAGCATGTCCATATTTAAAATGTACAAAAGTATTTTTGGTTTCCTTGACCAAAATCTTGAATGATGGATCCCTTTCTTCTCCACAAAGTGTCTGTCTACAACGTGCTGATTTGCTGATCCCCGATTCGGAAATTGACAATCTAATAAAAAACAAATGAATCAATCAATCAACTCAAAACAGTAACAACTAATCTTAATCTTAATACCCGTTAATTATTAATTTTATTAATGTTTCGTCAATTATTAAAGCACGTGCGTGTTATTCACGACATCAGGCAGCTCAATGTTGCAAACTGCTGATTATCATGATTCAAAAATTTTAAAATATCCCAAAATACTTACAAAAACAAGACGAAAATGAGGATAAAAACACCGATCACTAGCAAACCGCTGTCAATTTAAAAAATGTTTATTGAATCAACTGATTTTGTTTATCGCTCATTTGGCTTTGGAGGAAGATCCGAAAATCCGTAAACTTGCGCTGAAGTGAAGGGTTGAAATGTAGTAAACGCGACAGATTGCGCTGAATAAACACAAAAGTAAACGGAGAACAGAACGGCAAAAATCGGAAAATGGGCAAAATCTCATGAATATTTTATGAAATTATGAATTATTCATTTTTGAATGCTTTCTCTATTCAAATGAATCAGTGACAATAAGTTGATGACTGGCATGTGGCATATGGTTAAGTGTTAAGCTTAACAGAGTACACTGAGCTTGGTTTTATTAATACGCGTGCATAATATTTTCTTTTTCTACATATAAAAACGTTCATCAAATATTATTTTATTGTTAATTAAAAATTAATAATTAACACACGTAACGACGTACCATGAAATGAGCACGAGAAAAAACATTTCACTAAAAGAGATTTGTCCATGAATCATTATTGCATTACAGAACTAAAAAGAAATTCTTCACACATTACAAAAATTAAAACAAATAAAACAATACAATGTGTGCTAAATGCACAATGACAGTAGTCGCTTTCTTACACATGTTGTAACTTGGTACGACCTGAATACGCATTGTCAGTTGTCACCGAGAGAATAAATTAATCATTAATTTTTTCCATTTTTATAAAAGGAATGGATTCCAAGGACTTTTCAGTATTGACACTATGCTCTGGAGCATTAATTACATGCTATGCACATCACACACCGCCGCCGACAGTTTAACAATCAACAATCAAACTTCATTATAGTTCATAAGGAACTTTACATTACAGCAGAGAACAAGAGATTTTAATAGAAATATATATCTTTAAGTAACTAACAACAGTTAACGCATCAGTCAGTTTTCGTGTGAATTGGCGAATTAATAAATACAATGTTGCATAATGGTTTGCATAATAGTATACTGTATACGTAACGTAGATTGTATATTAATTTAAAAACGTCGAGAAGGCGTAAGCAGATAATCTTATAACGTTTTAACGACATCACGAAGAAAATACCTAACATTGATTTAAAAAATGGCTTATTCGTAGTTATAAAAAGTAACAGTACATTGAAATTGAGAACGTCTAACAGAGAGATCATATATTTTCGTTTGAGTTAATCGAGGAGAGGTTTTTGTAGGTCATAAGGTCCGAAGACATTCGAAGGCGAAATTACTATATAATTGATACACCGCATACAAATTACTTTTTGCAACGAATGCAGATGTATATAGTAATGTTTTACACGTTTCTTGCCTTCTTCTTGCGTGCGCCTGAAAGCAACCCATTGGCATCTGGAGAAATATCCTGTGTAAATTCTGGAACACGACCATGAAGAGATGTCAACAATTGGTTAATCTTTTTGGTCTTCTCCGATTTCTAAAAGATACAACAAATGACACTTGAAAAAATTGTCTTTAGTAATAATTGTATAAACTAAAAAGGTGTTATTTTATAACGAACCTGTCTTGCTAAAGCTTGTGGATCTTTCACTGGTGATTGCCGAGATTTTTTCTTTTCGTCCTTCTTTGACTTAGGTTTATCGGTAAGTGTCAACGAGAGTGGTCCTTTCATTTTTAAATTAGGACTAGGCAATCCATGAGGCTATCAATAAAAAAAAACTTAAGTCAAGAACGACTATCAACGAGGCTTACAAAATTAATTAAGACTTAAATTCACTTACATGGTAGTTTCTTTTGATCACAAGCTTAGATTCAAAACTGTCGAAGGCAAAGGGTTTGAAGCAGAAACTTGAGTTCTTTTGTTTCGGTAACCTTGTGAAACTTCGAGCGAACTTATCAACACGATATTCACATATGTAGACATGACTTTCGATTGCGCCTGTAAAACATACAATTTTTTTTATTGGCCTGTATACTTTTATAACTACGAATAAGCCATTTTTTAAATCAATGTTAGGTATTTTCTTCGTGATGTCGTTAAAACGTTATAAGATTATCTGCTTACGCCTTCTCGACGTTTTTAAATTACCTTGTGAAACTTCGAGCGAACTTATCAACACGATATTCACATATGTAGACATGACTTTCGATTGCGCCTGTAAAACATACATTTTTTTTATTGGCCTGTATACTTTTATCATATAACGTCTTCATTTTCGTCGACAATTTTACCTTTGGGTCGTCCTCTACAGTATGTAATGGGATCCAAAACCCAACACTGTCCGTGAACCATGTGAAGTTGCACAGCCTCGAAAATAGGAGCTCGCAGGATTTCATTGGGATAGAAACGACGATTAGGTTCATGGAAAGTTTCATGATGACGTAAGTAACTGTAGCCGTAAATAAACCGATCGCCACTAAAATAAAAAAACAATAACATTTTATTACATTTTCTTAAAGTTTCGTCAAAAAAAAGAAAGAAATTCTTACTTTCCAGTCTTCCAAAGTTCTTCAATTCGGAGAATATCACACTCGCTAGGAACTAATTTCCCAGCATTAATGTAACTTCGATTAGGCAATGGATTGCCACTTTCTGCGGCTTTAGCTTTCTGCTCTTCATTGTACTCTCTCAATACGTAAACAGTATCACCCTTCTTCATGAGAAACCCATCTTCTCGACGAAGCGTGAGGAATGCTTGTCTGTCAGGATACCCCGCAGTTGTAGGACCGTCAGGACACGGAACTTCTAGATCAACCACACGAGGTCGACATTGTTCACAGAAATATTCTTCACCACTAACTGGTTTACGTTCTTCTTCCTTTTGAGTGTTCAACTTGAAATCAGCAGTTTCCTCATGGTTTTCAATTGTTTCAGTCTTCACCATATCATTGTTGATATAATTGTTGCATGAACTACTGTGTAAATCTTCCGATGGTACGACTTCGTCATTAGAATCATTTTCGATCACAAGAAGTTCTTCTTTTACGTTAACGATGACATCGTCAATTCTAACTTCAGTATCATCAACTGGAATTGGTCTTGGAGTTATAGAACCTCCCTTTTTCATAGGAGAACTAAAAGGAGAATTGACGGAAGGAAGCAGAGATTTAAATGGTCCTTTTTTGCGTTTAAGTTGTTTGCGAGAATCTGAAGTCGCTTCGTCGGTGGAATATGGAACACGCATACAATCACAATGCTGCCAAACTAAGCACTTTTCGCACTGGATCATAACACCTTCATCGGAGTAGGTTTCACAAATGCAGCGTATGACATCTTGAAGAGCTTCTGGTGACGGAACTGCATATTTGGGCAAAGACTGGCTTCCAGTCGAACGTGACAGACCTCCTTTAACAATGAATGGATATAATTGCTGGATCGCCTGCGGCTTGAGTTCTGTATACTTCTTTATTATTTTCTCCGCAATTTCAGTAGCGTTCGGCTTTTCCACTTCATAAGCTTCGGTAAATGAATTCAAAACAGCAGAAATGTCGGTTTCTAACGTTTTGAATAATCGGTACTCTCCTCTTAAGATTTTCTTCGAAATGTCGGTTAGGTTTACTATGGGCATCTTTTTCTCTTCGAAGTGTTTATAAAATTGTGGGCATTTCCTTTTCTGAGGAGCAGTAGCAAAGGTAGCACAAAGAATACCCCCATTGTCATCTATAACAAGGAAAATAAATACTTTAGACCTTGAACCGCAAAGATTTATTATATTGATTACATTGTATTGTATATATAAAAGCAACACTGCGTTTCAGTACCTTTAGCTCGGGTAAGCTCATCAAACAGATTATAAAATATTTGAGCCATTTTGATAATTTGGTCCACCACTGGGTCATCTCCCGTACGCAATGTCTGAGATTTTGGAGCTACCCCGTTGTTATATCTCTGTAACCAACTAGTTAGCACTTTCTCTACTTTGTTTCCCGTTTTGTCATCATCTTCTGTCTCGAAACGACGAAGTCGAACCTGTACAAATAAAATTTGTGTTAAAACTGGTAACAACTATATCATCAACAAGAATAAACAAAGAACGAACCTTATTATAATTGCGTAGTAAGAAAATTGCGTTGTGCTTAATGAAGCACCGATCTTTACGACCGAGAGCTTTCATTTTACCCGGAGCGTCGTTTTCAGCATTAGCTCCTTTCATTAAAGTTGGTGAGAATAGATGTCCACCTTTAGATTTCCGTTTTGAGGAGCCATCGGTCTTTGGCTTCGTCTTCCCCCCAATTACTCCGCGGCAAACTGCGCTACCGCAGAAGCAGCGCTGCAATTCAAGCAAGCAAGTCATACTTACTATTAGGACTTTGAAAAGTTTTAACATACATAATGATTTAATGATGATAAAAATGATTCTACCTGTCCTTCTGCAGGATTAAACAGTGCAAAGTTGTAGTCATACGATAGTTCTTCATTTGGTTCAATGTCCCGTAACGCAAATAACGTCATTCGAGACAATCCGGCAACATGCCACTTCTGTATCTCGCAATTCGGTTCACAAGAGTGGTTTACGAAACGACCTGCAATGCAAAGAAAGTCGAATTTTGTAATAGTCCTTTTGCAAATGTGTTAGTCACATAGATTGTTCTGAACATAAATCAGATTTGTGTAAAATTGTGCATCAATCTGTTTCAGAACTCTGGCCATTGTTTTCATCATATTATGGAGTTTATAGGAAGGAAACATTTTCATTTAATTACCTTCTCCTCCACATCGATGCCCATCAATGACCAAATCCTTGTCAAGGTGAAGGCAGTAGTGGTGAGTATCACTGACATATAGAGTGTGCATTCTTTCCCTGAATACGTAATCTGGTACAACCTCGCCGAGGTACTCGAGAATAAATTCACCCTTCTTTATTTTACCCGTTGTCCAAATTCCGTATCCTTTTTCGTCTGTCATGGCTCGTTTGATCGATGGATGCCAGTCGTGTTTTTGGATTTTACGATTGTTGCATTTATCACCGCACGAAGATCGACATTCCGTGTACATGATTCGATTCAAGCAATCATCATTGGAACATTTCCCTACTTCATCTGGACAAGTGCATTGTTGCTCCATTTCGGTATTAGTAGGCGCTTTCATGACGATATAAGCGTCTAAAAAACAAATAATATTTATATAGATTTAACTATTATACAAGCTGTGTTAATATATGAAATGAAACATAAATTAAAATTACTTTGACGAAGTCGTTTGAACCTCCAGGAAGCTGGTGGATTTTCGGGCATCCCTGGTGTTTTCTTCGTACTAGTAGACGTCGAACGTTTTTTCACCGCCAGCTTTTCTTCTCGTCTCTTGGCCTCAGCTTCCTGGTCCTTAAGCCGGAGTTCTTCTTTATATGCTTTAAATTTTCGCCGATGAGACATCACAC
>JABASF010003314.1:0-10754 GCA_019776145.1 Harlomillsia oculata
ACTACAATGTACAACTACAAAAAGTAATATTAATCACCTGGGTCACAGGATCTTTTGATCGTTTAGCAGAAAGAAATGCGACGGACATGAAATAATCATTCCACTCAATGTAACCCAGACGTTTCGAGTTTGTACCATGGGGCAAGGACGACAAGTACGAATTTGAATCCGATTTCAAAAGTTTTCCACCTGGAATTTTAGAATTACTAGCAGTCTCAGAAGCCGGACTCCCAGCACCAGCGCCCAATTCATCAGAATGTGAGCCACCACCACCAGCACTGGAATTTCTAGCATCCAAGTCAACAGAGTCAACAGCAGAACTGTCAGTTCCGACGTGTTCGACTAGATAATCTTCAACTCTCAAACTCCCAAGTTCTTCCGAGTTCTCATCAACAAATTGTCTTTTGCTCATAATGACGGTTCAGTCAAGTCAGGTTACTAAAAATCTAAAATAAAACGTTACCCTTTATTAAAGACAGTAATAAGTACTCAACATTCTTTATATACATACTATAACTACAACAAACAACGAGATAATTCAATATACAAAATATAATAAAACATTCTTCCGAAAATTCCTCACTACAACTACAAGTTGTATCGTACGAGATACAATGGTATTATAAAACATTCATCGTACGATCGTACCTCAGTTTTCAAGGAAGTAAAATTACAAAAATCTTGGAAAGTATAAAAAATAAAATGACTCACCAGCTGACAAGCTTTTTGTCAGACAAAACTAGATCTTCAACCGGAACTTGAATAAGTGACAATGATAATCAACAAATGTCTCACAATGAATTCAATGTATAAATCAGCAATAATATCTTACTTTTTCGTAATTACAAGACAAAGAGGAATTATTGATGAACTTGTCATGCTCTCGGCGGCGCTCTGTCTCTGTCTGTCTGGGAAATGCGGAATTCATTCAATGCAATTGTGTAATGCAATGTCAAAAATGCAATGTCATGTGCCACAAACGTGCAACCTCAACGCCGCTGCCGCGGTTCGAGTTGGGGTGCAGGTTTTGGGACTGGCCGGGCCGTCAGCGTCAGCGTTAACATTGGCCGTCCGTCTTCCTCTTCCACAGTCACAAATCCAACAAGTCAAGTCGAAGGAAAAACCACTTGAGCACTTCGTTATTTTGAATAAAGTTTATTCAAAGCACTTGGTAAAAGTTTAAAGACAGCAACACACTATTACATTATGATAAAGTCTTTATCGATACCATATTAAGCATGGCTTCAAAAACATTCCTTGAATAAAATCAGACTGAAAAAAACTTGTCACATCAACAATAATAATGAATGCAAGCTCTATTATTAATTATTACTCACATCAACTAACTTTAACCACTACATGTACATCATTCTTTAAAAATTATACATGAAAACGTTCGGTTGTTCCTTCTTTGTTCTATAGTATACTTATATTTTAAAAAACTCAAGCAAGTAAAGATCCACATTTTGAAAATGTTTATGAGTTGGAGGAAATGTATGTAAGATTGATTAATACGTCCGGAAACAGTCACAAATTGCTAGCATGTAAACAACTGGTTTCATACATATAACATATATGACCTTGTCATATATACCACCAATTATCAATATATTCACAAAAATAGTCTTTCCATCGGAGAATTCATATTATCGCAGATCATTCACAGGTGCTTAGCTATTACATTTCCAATCGGTAGGAAAGTGAACACTGATTTAAGGCTACATAATTTCATTTATGTGTCGGATGAATTATTACAAAGAAAATTACGAAATCAATACTAATGAAATCTCACACACTCAGTCACTAGTCACACACTATTAATGTTCCTCGTTAAATTAGCGCGACGGAGCAGGGGCACTACAGAACTACAGTGACGTTTTCTGTTAAGGTTTATTAACACCGAATATAGTAAATCACGCTTAATAAATAGCAGCTCCTTCTACTGCTAACTGAAATGTAGGCAGGCCTTTATTAATTACACCGCCTCAGCTGCAATGTTATCTCAAATTAAGAGTTCGTACTACTTTCTAAATTAGGCTTCAACAGTTTATAATAATATTGTCATTTGGAACCAATTTTCGTGCGTTTTTGCGGTTCAAGTTGTTAAGAGATACTGCTTCTTAATTCCTAAAATGAATTCAACAATGACAATGTCTATAAAATAGCGTCGTACTATGATACTATACGTCCGAATAGTTTCTCTGTAAAATATCGCCTTTGGACTTTAGAAGCATATTCCCCTTTGTAAGACAAATGGTAGTAAGAAGTGTCAGTAATCGTTAATACAGTTACGACAGAATCGCATTATGTTATAATAAAAAGGGAAATTCTGTGAATACAATTTTGCTGAGTTTTTCATAATATGTGGTATAGGTTGATTATGATTACTGTGATTACCTATATTCCGTCCACGTTTCAAAAGTTTTCAGTGGCTATAACTTGTGACTAATGTGGATTATGGATCTGCATACAAAAGTCAAGATGTTCTCCGTTCATTTCTATATATTTACGTAATCGCGTTCTCAAACTTTTGAACGTAATCCCGTTTCTTTGAAAATTTCGCACGCGAATTCGGCGGTATCTTCGGCTGTATACGAGAATGGAGCGTGGCGGTGGTGAGCCAACAATATGAAAATCACAGCCCTGGATAGAAAAATTTTCCGTATTGGGCGACGGTGTTGGTTTCCAAAATTTTATTTCCGGTTAATCTGGGCTTATCCAGCTTCCGGTTTTTTAGTCGAAAAAGTAGTCGATGAATCCTTTCCTTTGCCTACAGCCAATTTTGAGCGGAATATAGATAATCAGGCTAAAAGTATACTCGTACAACCCTTATTGATCCATGAAATATGGATGCATTGGTGTAAATATGCCAATTCCGTCATTAAACCCAGCAGTCTCGTCGATTGCTTTTCCAGTTCTTCGTTGAGTGAGAATTTCAACACCAGTCTCTGTAACAAGCAAACTTTCTTCAAACTGTGCTGACAACTTTCCGTCTTGGGTAACCGCAGTCCAGCCATCGGGCCACTGTTCATCCCGCCACGTGCCCTGGGAGATCATCGGTTCAATTGTAAAACAATGGCCAGGTCTCATTATCCCAACAGCTTTGTTTTCTGGAAAAAAGAAAACAAGGTAAGTGGATTGATGTACGTTGTACCACAAAAAATTATATCAACACGAGACATTATTAAAACTATCTAACTTGTAGTCATACTTACTTTCATAGTGAGGGATACTCGGAGCAGTATGAAATAAGCGATGTATTCCGTGTCCACAGTACGAGCGAACCACGCTATACCCATTAGATTTAGCATGCTTTTGGATGACTGATCCGATATCTCGATATTTGGTACCGGGTTTCACTGAATACACATTATTATGAATTACGGTCGTACAAAACTACATAAAGGGTGTCTCAAATCAGAAGAAGTAAGAAATCTCGACGACGTACCCATATGAATGGCTTTCTGAAGGCACTCCCACGAAGTTTGGACCAGCTTCTTCGCCTCGTCTGAGACTTCTCCAATATGAAATGTCTCGTTCAAATCTCCATGAAATCCTCTATGGTAGACAGTTATGTCAACTATAAAACAAATAAAATGTAATTATAAGAATATGAAACCATTGAAACATTACATGACATCAAAAACAAAGGCAAATATTATGTAATATCTAATGTACCATTGCAGATATCTCCAGAGACAAGTTTTCGGGAATCAGGAATTCCGTGACAAATTACTTCGTTAACGCTAGTGCAGCATGACTTCGGGAATTGATAATAATTCAATGGGCTTGGATAGCATTCACGCTCAACGCACGCTTCATGAACGATCCGATCTATTTCATCAGTAGTGACTCCGACGCCAACGACACTAGCAGCCTCTTCCAGTACTTCTCTCCCAAGCTATGACATAACGGAATAAACAATAAACACCAAGTTGAGTACAACAACCAAACCAGTACTGACACATCTTACATCTTTCACCCAAAACTTATAAAAACAAGGGTTTACTAACTTTCCCTGCCACACGGACTCCTTCGATTTCTTCGTCATTTAAAATCTGAATCGTGCAAGATCCCCTTATCTCAAGCTCACTCACGGGTCTTCCATCAAAATTTTCACCGTAATCAGGTTTGGGTATATGAGACGGAACAGATCTCATAGCAGACAAAACACCTGGACGCAACGGACCGCTGAATTTATAAGACGGCCACGGGTCCTTCGCTTCTCCAGTTGAATGTTTTTTCTTATGGACAGCTTTGTGGGAAGACCAACTATCAGTGAAGCATTTCTAAAAAAGAATTCAAAAACAAACTATATGAATCAACACAAAAAGGAAATCCAAATCCCTACTCAAAATACCTCAGTATTTGTATTTTAATGAACAACAATGAGCGTATACTACCTACTACCTTACTCATTAATTAATTAATTAATTATGTTCTTACCTGTGAACAGAAGAATGAACCTTCAACTATCCCATTCTTAATGCACGTAGGACATTGCAACTTCCGAGACTTTTCCAACACGGAATTACAACCATTGGATGAACACAAAGTGTTCGGGTTCGTGTCTATACTTTCAACCTCAGACATGAGACTTTGACTATTAAAAAGGTACTTTAAAACGTATAATTTTGTAGAATTAATTTTAATACAGAAACTCCTTCCTCGTCCTCTCTCAGACTCAACGCCGCGGAATGACTAAACACTCAAACTCATCGCGCTTTCCACAACCTTTCGCATTGTGGTCCACGACTGATTCCCGGGATGTGCAAATCTAACGTCCAATGTGAATCCAACTCGTGTTGTTGTTGATTCACTCACATCAGTCGTGACGACTGTCGTTTTTAGTTTTACGTCAGACAGAAATTGAATCCGTAGTCGAATTGTTTTATTGTCAGTGTTCGTCATTTCGTCCCGGAAAGTGGAGTGGTCATCTTGTGTTATTCGGAGAACACGTCGTCCGTCGTCTTCGTCACATCGTCTCTCGGGCTAAAAAAAAAGACCAATTCGACATTGTGATAAAACTAAAAACTATATACCAACAATAAGTTACGAATAATTAAATTGTAATACCATAGAACGATAACTGTACCAAAATGAGATTCACATTCACATTGGACTTGTACGTTAAGATTTTGGCATTGGCCATTGTTGTGAGTATTCCAGGGTGCACTGCATGGGGTGAGTTGTATAATAATTATATTTTTGTTTTCCTTGAACAAAATTACTAAAATTTTACAACCTTCAAATTACAATGCAAGATGTACAGTAGTAACTTGTTTTATGACCATTTTAGGAAGTAGTGACAAAGTGAAATTGAAGGATGTGGAAGTATTGACTCTTTATCATGGACGTACAACGGCAGGTCGAAGGTCACATGGTGTACCGCATTTGAAATGCATGGGTGGCAGTGCTGGTTGCAGTGCATTTACACCGCAGGTTGTTCAGTGCTACAATCGAGGTTGGGATGGTATGGATGTTCAAGTGAGTAAATATAATGACAATGTGATTTTATTTACAATCTTTTTGAACGTTGCTTTTATTGTTTTTCCAATACTGTGAGTTATACATTTTAATTCATATTTGTTGTTATGCAGTGGGAATGCAAAACTGACATGGACAATGCATTTCGATTTGGAAAAATTCAAGTTTCATGTGAGGGTTACGATTATCCGGACGACCCTTACATTCTAAAGGGTTCTTGTGGGGTAATAATAGGTTTGCAATTAGAATGCTTTTTTATTAAATAGTATGTGCTGATGAATTTTTATTAATTCTTTCAGTTGGAATATACCCTTGATTTGACGAAAGAAGGAATGAATCAGTACGGTAGTTCGAACCATGATTATTACGGAGGAGGAGGTGGTGGAGGAGGGTACAGTCATGATAGTTATAACTCTTATAACCCATCGTTCTTCGCCAGTAAAAAGCAGGGACTTTCACTTGGATCGATTTTGTTTGGTGTTGGACTTTTGGTAATTGTTTATGCAATTTATCAAACATGCATCCGTCAACAGAGAATGTATCAGACAAGGTACGAACTTTAAGGAAAATTATGACGCATAATTATAATATAATCATGAATCAAAACTGTATTATTTTAATTTAAAATATTCATTTTTTTTCCTGTGTTCATTTGTAGTTCAACTAGTGGCGATTACCCGGATAGCCGAGGACAGCAACCACCACCACCAGGATTTCGACCAAATTACTATCCTGGGTCGGGGCCGAATTCAGGTTCTGGTTTCTTTGATTCCAATGACAGTTGTTCTGGTGGTGCTGGTACGCATGGTACTGGAACTGGGGGTACTGGAAACCGGGGTACTGGATTCGGAGGGTTTTGGGGCGGGGCTGCAACCGGTGGACTTTTAGGATACATGTTCGGAAGAAAGTATGTCGAATGCTATATCTCTACCATAAAAATATTATTTTAAACTTTCGCTTTCCCTGTCATAGTTTCTCATTCAATCCTTCTACTGTTGCTTACAGCAATAACGGAACAGGAACAGCTTATCATCGACCTTCTTACGGCTGGGGAGGACCTAGCACTTCTTCAAGTGGTTATAGTTCCTGGGGAGGATCATCGTCATCCAGATCAGGAAGTTCATCTTCTTCGACAGGAACGAGAACTGCTTCCGGTTTCGGAGGAACTTCCCGTCGATAATATATCTGCTCGAACTCTTGTCATCTTAAATCTTAACTTTCATGCTTGTCACTACTCTACCAAACTTAACATTTTCATTCGTTACTCGTTACCTGCATCATTGTGTTTATTTATTACATATCAAATCCCCTGTTAGATATTTACTAACAATTTTATATTTGTAGTGTTATTTGTGCAACTCTAAATTTGAAGTTGAATGTATGTATTTCGTAATTTTTAAAAAATTCGTCTACGACTACATATGCCTGGAATATCACAAATAAAGAATGCAATAAACCTGTTAATATTTCAGTTTGCATTTTTGCCATGTCAAGTTTACAGGCTTTTAACACTTTTAAGTGCCATGGTCATCTCATTTAGTGATCTTTCACATCCTTTTTTTTTGCATTGCATTTTACATTTGATTTGGACTTTTGGACTCTTCTAGTGAAATCTCAAGGCTGGCCTTTTGTGTGCGCTCTGTGCTGTCTTCGTCGTTCTCCCAGCACAGCATCGCATCAGCAGTCCCAGCTGTAACGCAATCCTCTCACCTGTAGTCCGTTACGTGCGGAATAAATATTTCTTTACACTTTTGTAAACGGAGGAAGAATAATTTTAAAGTATTTCGTATCAGTGTCTATTAATTACCATTACCTAACACGAGAGAAACAATATGGCTGGAGCAGCTTTAAGACGTCTTATGGCAGAATACAAGCGTAAGTTACTTAAAAAAATGATTTTGTACTATTTTTGGTACATATTTTTGTAACCTAATAAAGTTAATTTTTGAAAGTGTATGGTGAAATATCAATTGTGTTATTGTGTACAGAATTGACTTTAAATCCTCCTGAAGGCATTTTGGCAGGGCCTGTGGACGAAGAGAACTTTTTCGAATGGGAAGCTTTAATTACGTAAGTTCAAACGTCTTCGTGATTTGTTAAAAACTTCTTAGTTCTAATGAGAGAATTTTTTCGATTTTAAAACGTTATACGCTTTAATTCTAGTGGACCAGAAGGTACGTGTTTCGATGGTGGGTTATTTCCAGCTAAATTAATGTTTCCTCCGGATTATCCATTGAGTCCACCGAAAATGAAGTTCACTTGTAGACATGTTTCATCCTAACGGTACGTTTCTCATGAGAGTTGAATCCTTTACCTTCACCATTGGAGTATGTCATTACAACAGTCGTTTCATCTTTTATAATTATTCTGTAAATAGTTTATCCTGATGGCCGGGTTTGCATCTCAATTCTTCATGCGCCTGGAGATGATCCTACGGGATATGAAAGTCGATCTGAGCGCTGGAGTCCTGTTCAATCTGTAGAAAAGATTCTCTTGTCTGTCGTCAGCTTGTTAGCAGGTATGTTACTTAATTTAATACTTTATTTATATTGCAATATTGCAATTATGTACGTTGACACTGTTTTAGAATGTGTTTGGAATTGAATTGTAGAGCCCAACGATGAAAGTCCTGCTTCCGTCGATGCTGCCAAAATGTGGAGAGAAAATAGACAGGAATTTGAGAAAAGAGCATTTCGCTTAGTACGATCGACTTTGGGACTTCCTCTTGAATGATTGCACATTAGTTTTATTACACGCATTTTACTATAGATCAGGAAAAAATGGTATGTTTAAAAAGGAAAATATTCAGAAAATACAAATGCTTTTCTCGAGTTGAAGTAAACAATTATTGATGCTTTGCTTCGATTCTGAATGGTACAGAACATTATAGAATAGAATATCGTTTGATTCTGTGATTCTGGGTATTATGCAATATTATATATTATTTGTAATTTGTGAATTGTATATCATTACTTGTATTGTAATTGTATTGTAGTTTACTTTTGAATAAAACAGGAATTATAAAGTATGTTTCGTGCTATATTCATATTCAGCAATGCATACTATATTTATTCCATTAATAAACATTATACAAGTAGAGAATTAACTGAATTTCACGTTTCCTGAACATGCTCACTATTTTCATTCTGTGGCAAAGCAAAGAGTTTTAAGAATCTCTCATTGAGTGAATATTGATCCAACAGTCAGTTTACGATAGCAAAAAGGCTTCTGCAATCCAATTCATTCATTATCATTACGACTTTTGCAAAGTGTCATTTCCAATTTTAGCTTGTTCTTCTTCTTGTTTAGTTAACATTTTGTTTTAAATGTTCAAATGGGGAAGCAAAGCCGATCCAACAAAGCCAAGAAAAAATTAGAGAAAGAAGAAGCGAAGAAAATCGCAGAAGCCCAAGCTGAAGAAGACGAGACAGAATTTCAGCGAGTTGTTCTTGAAATACGCGTTAAAGAACTAGAAAGTTTGAATTCTGGGTTAGTGATTTTTAATGAGACATTTAATCTGCTGCTGAAGAATGTATCATAATTTAGTACTTTTCATTGCATGAAGTGATGTGAATTCATAGATTGAAGAAGAAATGCGAATATTTGGAAAGTCAAAATAACGTTTATAAACAGCAACTCGATGATACAAGAGAAGAAAAGGAAGATTTAGTGAATCATTTACAGCGAACTTGGACAGAAGAGAAAACCAATGTGAAAGAGTTAGAGGATCGATTATATGGCGTTACACAGGTTTGATAATTCTATAATTGATTGCAATTTGGAGAATTTGCGTAGGAAGTATTTAGGCTAGGCTGATTGAAATGTTCCTTTAGGCAAGAGCTGATGAAACAAAGGACTATGAACGACGGCTTTCAGAGAAAGATAAACAGTTTCGAGAAATGGAAGCAAAACTGGAGAAGACCATTTTGGAATTGGGTTGATTTTGATAGTTTTCAAAATTTGATGCATATTAATATGCATTCCATTCATTAAGCTCAAGATTTAATGAATACAACTGTGTAACATAAGCGATAATATTTATAGGAGTGAAATTATCAGCTCTGGAGGACTTTCGAATTGAAAAGGAAAATCTGTATGAACAAAAAGAAGAACTGAAATCTAAGCTTGAAAACGAAAGAAAAGCGTTTCAGGAACAATTTGAGGAACTTGAAAACAAAATGATACGCTATAGAGATAAATTGAAAAGGGATTCTGCTGATATGATAATAAAAATGGCTAAGGATGTTCAAAAAGCAGGGAAACTGTGTTTGACATCTACTGTTAAATCGGCAATTTCCGCTAATGTCACGTTGCAATCTGATGTGAGAACGTTACCGTATTTCTAGACGCTTCAATGAGACTTTACATGTTTTAACACTTAATTTATCCTCAACTTACAGCTTGAAACTGTCAGCAACGACAACATACTTTTACGAAAGGAGCTGGAAAACATAGAGCGTCAGTTTCGAGAGAGTCGCATGACAATACAAGTTCTAGAAGAAGAAAATGAAATTGTTCACAGAAAGTGTGTGGAACATGGAGAAATGGCACAGGACTTACTTGAGAGGCAAATTGAGATGGAAAAGCAACTTGAAACTGTAACTGATCTTCGTCAAGAATTGGCAAAAGTTAAACTTGAACATGCAAAGTGCCTTGCTATGTCCGATAAAGCTGCGTCGGGTCAAGAATTAGTAACCCCGTTTCAATTTGAGCTTTTGCCATCCGCCGAGTTCGGCAAGGCTGACGAAGCCCGTCTCCCAAAAAGCGATTACAAGCGTTATCGAGATATCATTGTAAATCTGGCCATTGCAGCTAAAGACATGTCACAAGTGAGTCTTTATTATAGTCTTGATCATACACCTGTTTAACAATGCGGAAAACTTCATCAATAAACTTTTCATTTTTTAAAAATTCAGGCCATTAATCACGATGAGCGTGAATATACGAAAGAGCGTTTACAAATAATGCTGATTAAGCTTTATCGAGCGGCTTGTGAAATCCCTGATTTGCCGGTGGAAGTGAAAAGAAGGCTTTTCGTCCCGGCACCGAAAGCGTCAAAATATGTGGAGTTTCATTAAATGAATAGCACATTTCCGTCTCATTTTTCTAACATGAAAAATCGTAATTCTTCAGTTTATTCGTATTTTTTTTACTTGATTGTGAATATTACTTAGTATTACAATATCTGCCCAACGGTTGTCTTTTAGGGTTATGTATCTTGGAATTGCATTTATTAGTCATTATTATAATAATTATGTCTTATATGG
>JABASF010003315.1:0-10749 GCA_019776145.1 Harlomillsia oculata
TGATTCGAAATGAATCGCACGGTTTTCCCATCTTCGACACATAAATTTCAGGCGATACACTGCAATCAAGTACAGCGCGTATATGCTAAAAATTCCAAATAATGACCACAATTAAAACAAGTTCACAACACACACAAAAAACAGCACTGAATCCGGAAATAATCCGCTCACCGAAAACGCTTCTTTCCGGTTTTTTTATCCGTAAGCCCGACACAACCAGGAGGTATAGAAAGAGTTCGCTGGACAAAGTCGGGATGTAGATTCTCCATGCCAAAGCTTTGAATAAGCGCTTTGTATCCCAGGATGACACATGTGAGATACTTTTTCTGCCACGCTAACGCTTTACGATGGCTACGCACTTTAAGGAACCCGTCACATTTGCATTGAACCTAATACAATTGATGAAATTATTTTTAGAATGATTTAAATTAGACTGCACTCCAAGACTAATCATACTAATAAAGTATTGTTAAAGATAAATGAACACATACTTCTATCGCTAAATGTTCCTTAAATGGAACATCCTTCATTTCTCCAAATTCAGTTGCTCTAGCCGCCGAACGTTCTTGTAGAACTGCCGTTAACGAATCCTGCAATTCTTCAATTCTTCCAAGAAGGCTATCTCTCTCTGATGCCAAGCGGTCACTATTTTCTTTCTCGTTTTCCAGGGCATTTCTCAGTTGTCTTGTAAGCGCTTGTTCAGAGCTCAAGCCTCTCGACAACATGCTCATTTGTGAACGAACTGTTGCAAGTGCGATTTGAGTTTCGGTATCCTGCAGTCGCTGCTGACTTCGTGCTTCCTCTTCGTCCAACTCGAATGGAAACAAAGCTCTTCCGGTACCGATTCCTCCTTCTCCGGAAGCTGCTGCGCTAACAGGGCCAGATGGTTGACGAACTTCCCGATGTTGACTCCGTTGTTGCGAAAATAGAGAATCAGACTGGATGTCGTCAACTTTTTTAATAGAGTGGAGAAAAAATTGATTATTTTAAAACTTTATACTTGCTTCACACTCTCTCGAGAAATCGTTCAATATTCCTACCTGTAGGTGCTCCAGCATGAAGTCCCTCACGACCTTCTGGTACTCCCATTCTCGACTGAATCGTTGTCGTCCTGCGTAATCACAATTCCATGTTAACATTAATGAAACAGAAAGCAAAAGATAATAACATTATTTGTTTAAATGTACGTACCTAATTAATTCTGTGGAAGCCATACCTTGGGGCTGATCACCCTGCAACACACAAAGATTATTCCGATGTCATATAGCTTATAAAATTGTGCACAGTATTACAACTGACAAACAAAGGAATGAGATAAGCATAGTATTAGATTAGTACACAATCGCCATTATTTAACATCCGGTCGTAGAAGTAATCACGTTTTAGGTCACTTGAGATGCTCCATGACCGTACATCGTTTATAGATGTGATTCCATGAAGAGTGTGAGACGAAAAACATACGCGAAGACGATACTGAAATACTTTCCTTGACGCTGTTGTCAATTTTAGGTCAGGGCTCACCACTTTAGGAATACATACAGCAGCCTTGATTTTAAGATTGCATAATTTCTTACATGTACTAAGCTGATCTAAATTTAAAAATCTTAACAATGGCATAATGTATGAATCCTCGGAAGCACTACGATTAGTTCCCGTTCCCCTATTCTTGACATTATCGGAGATCTTTGCAGAAGCCGTCTGAGAATTCGAAATGGTACGTTTCGGCACCCTAATCGAAGAAGGTAAGGGTTTTTCTTTGACTGGAGATTTCGTACATCGAACATCGTCGGGAACGCCATCCAAACCACGAGTATGATCTGAATCTGCTAGAACGGCACAACGGACCGGGACCGCAGTGGAATTTTGGTTAGGTGGGAATTCTCTTTTGAGTGGATGCACAGACCAATCCATTGGTACGCACAGGAAAACCCTAACTTATTAGTAGAGTTTTGTGTAGTAGTGTTATATAAACTAGAAATTTTGAACTTCCCTTAAGGGAAGCAAAGAGTCGAATTTTAAAATAAAATCTCACATTATTTCTAGTCTGAATTAACATTTTCAAGTTCCTGAACCACCTATACTGCAAATTGCGTAGCTTGTATTCTGATATCTTCCTAGACAACAAAAGGTGACTAGAAATGTCCACTTACAGGCGTTTGAGAATGTATCTGCGATGCTGGAACATTTGACGATCTTGCGGACGTTTGGTCATCATTCGTTGTTTGAACAGCGACTTCTTTCCTAGCTTCAATTTCCTCGGTCTGAGCGGACGATGTTGTCTTCGGAAGTGCTGCTACTTTTTCATAATTCTTCAACAAAGCTTCATTCGCAGCGAATCGATTTGACAAATCGTCGTACTGTATAATGAACACAATTTTTCAAAATTCCATTATCAAAATCCATTTGATTATCAATCTTTGTTTCCGTTTACGACAATACCTCAGTAGCTTTCAACAAAAGTTTCCTATTGTACTCTTCTTTGGACGATTGAAAATGTTTGACCAGTTGGTCTTTAGCTCCCTTCGTCTGTTGTAATTCTTTAGTAAGTTCTTCGGTAGTGATCTTTTGATTTTGTAATTCTTCTGTAAGTTTTTTTCGAGCATCTATCTCATTATGTAAATCTTTGACCAAATGTTCCGATATGGTTTTTTCTTTCTCTAAAGCTTCCATTAATTCAACTGTTTGCTCTTGCTCAGCTTGGAGGCTTTTAGCAATTTGATTCATCTGAGAACGAACAACTCCCAGTTCTATCTGGGTTTCAGTAAGTAGCATTCGTTGACGGCTACGTGTCTCAACGCTTTCACTCTGCTCAAATACTTGCTGACTCCTTCCTGATCCAACAGAATTCGTTCTGGAAACCGTCACATTTAATTCTGGACCGCTAGATTCGGGTATCTCTTCTACTTTTTCTACTTCCAATTCTTCTTCAGAACTGTCACACACTTCCACGTAGTCCGTTTCAGTTGGCGCTAGCCTATACAAACAAATTTTTACATTTAGCACTACGAGATATCATATGAACTAACGAAACAATTTCAAATAGTTTATATTACTTCTTTGGAGCTTGTTTAGGCACATGCTGAAAACAAAAGAAATACAATTAAGAATGCTGCTTAATGATAATCACCACGATAAACTTAAACACAGTTTTATAGTAATTCGTCTTACCATTTTATGATGTTCTGCCATATGTTCCTGTAATGAATTATCTTTGAAAACATGGTGTGACCGATTTGATGAAAATGCAACGGAACCTTCGTTCAATTGACGGTCTCGAAGTAACTCTGGAGTTTGGTTTTGTAGGTGATTAGTCCATGAAGTATCGGAATCCTGCTCATTACGATGTTTTCTCCTGATAAATTCTGCATCATTTGGAGTAGAATGAGTGGGAGGTGGGCCTCCAGGAATACTGGAGAGTTCCAAGTTCTGGAATTGGTTCCCTTCTTGAGATGTTTGAACTGAAGCTTCCTTGCCAATTTTTCGTGTTTCTGTCTGAACTTGGACTGAGAAATTTCTTTTCGGACGTACAGCAGCTGCAGATTTCTTATAGTTCTCCAACAACGCTTGTTTTTCAGCATAACGATTTGATAATTCGTCGTACTAAAAAATTCAGAACGTTACATATTAACAATATCATTACGGATAGTGTTTTGCTTTTGTTTCAGAATGCTATTATGCATATTTTATATATACCTCGATGTTTTTCAATGCCAGCTTGCCCTTGTATTCCTCAACTTCTTCTGACAAATTTGTAAGACGAGATTTTAAACCTGATAAAGTAACAACACTCGGAGCAGGCTCAAATCTGTACTGATCTAAGCGACTCTCTAAATCCGAGATTTTGTTTATGTGAATACGGGAATTTTCCAAATGAATTTGCTTGTCGCTTTCCAGTTCTTGAACTCTCTTCTGATAATTCTCACACTTCATTTCGACTTCCTTCAGCTTTTTACATATGACTTCTTCGAATCGTATTAAATTATCAAAATACGTGTCGAGTCGACGAAGACCATCCGAAAGAAATAATCCACCAATGGCGAAGTTCTTTTCAGCATCAGGACGGTCCAAATAGGTCAGCTCTCTACGGTAAATCAAATGGTTAAGTTACAAAATTAGAAAAAGGCATAATTGCCAACTAAATACTGTTGCGCGAAGATGCCAACTAACCTAACAGAAATATCTTCTGTAGAAGCAGAAACGCCCCCGGAACAGGAACTGTTAGGTCGGGTAGTCGGCCAAGGACAGTGATCCACTTCGACCACTCGCTTGGCCATCCGCTGTGTAAGATCTCGAAGTTGACTATGAATTTCTTCAGCGTATTCGGCTGAACATAATGTCGTAACAGTTTCCTGGGAAGTATTCATGAGGTCAACGTTATCTCCCTTTTCCAAATCCCTATGCTGCAATGACTCGGATAACATATGATTGTGTTCTTTGAGCTCGGATACATTCGTGGTGGCTATTTCAATCTGTTCTTCAAGGTCGCGAATGATATCCCTCAGTTCGAAAATCTGAAATTCGGAAGAATGTAAAATCACGACAACGGAAACTTCAAGACAATAGAACACAGTTTAAGCAATATTATAATGTATTACCTTTTCCACTGAATTTTTTAATTCGTCTTCTAACTTTTCCGTTCGGTTCACGAGCTCTTGCTCAGTTTCAATAGTTTCTTTTAAACGCACTTCATAGTCGTCCAACTCCAACTTTTGATGGGAGATGACTTCATTTAAACGGTCTTTTTCCTTTTTCCATTCTTCAGCGCGACTCTGAAGCTCAACTACGTTCTTATGGAAATCATCTCGTTCCAATTCCCTTTCTGCAGTCTGATCTTCCAAATATCGTTTATTGTAATCCAATTTCTTTTCTAGGTCCGTAATTTGAAGTCTCAAATCTTCTTCGACACTGTTACCATGTTCTGAAGAACAGTTTTCTTCCAGCACTTCTCCGTCATCAATGCACGTAACAGGAGGGACCAAGTGTAAATGTTCCATTTTTGTTCTAGTGAACTTCATATGACTTTGTAGGGAATTCGTATCTGCCACTGAAACATCCGTATCTAATTCACTTCCCTCTGGGGAAAGTCTAGCAGACAATGAACTTAATTTTCGCTCATAATTTGATTTTAAATCTTCAAGCTGAACAATACAATTATACAATACACCAAAATAAATCTTTGTAAATGCCTTTCAAAAATTCATGATATACTGATTTACTTTAAGCAGTGTACCTGACCAACTTTCGTCTTTAAAGACCTGATGTCTTCATTCTTCTCTTTGAGATAATTCTCATATGTGATTTTAGCACTTTCAAAGTTGATTTGTAGCTCCAGATACTTTTCATTCTGCACATCCAAATCACGAGAATATTGTTGTTTAAGGGTAAAAATTTCTTGTTGTTGCCGAGAAAAGAATCGTTCAATAATTGATGTAATTTGTGGTCCTTGAGAAACTTGACTGACACTAATCATCGATTTCAAACTTGACAAATCTTTCCTCAGATCTTGTGCATATGCTTGCATGTCAGCGCATTTCTGCATGAAAGTAAGACTTGGGGGTTGAGGCAAATCCGCAATAACACCAATAGATACTTTTTCTTCACAGGGTTCCTTGTCTGTCTGACAATTCTGATCAACAGTTTCCGTAAGAAATTCAGCTGACACAGCTACACTTGTAGTTTCAATTCCTGCTTGACATTCTTGAGTTTTAGTTTCTCGGACAGGAATTTCATCTTGTAAATGCAAATTGACAAGGTCACTTTCAAGTGATGTAGTCGGCGGTTGAAAATATCTCGTTCCTTCCAAATGAGTTGCTTCTGGATTGACTTCGTCAGCTTGAGATGATTTATCAACTAAATCAGGACGCACAAAATTGGCAGTCATCTGATTCATTTGATTCTGCATATGTTCAATCTAAAGAAAAACCAAAATTACGTTCAAAAACCTCAGGGTTTTTTTCAATTTTTTCAGGGATTAATCATAATCATAATACAAAAGGTTCAAAGTTACATGAGCTGAAAGTCTAACAATGTCCTCATCACTATTGAGCTTTTCCTGCTCCACTACATTACATTCAGATTTCAATGTTTCAATAAACTCTTCTCGTTCTGCTATTGAAATCTCGAGTATTTCAATCTGAAAAAACCAGCAAAACGTATTAAACATGACGGTTGTAAACAACGTTTCTAAAACCAAACTAAAATATTGAAAATCTTACATGTTTTTCAGCATCCGTTTTATTGTGATCATGATCACACATCATTGAGCATGTCAAATCATCCAACCCGTAAACTGTCTCATCGTCACTCGTGGATGATCTAATTTCCGGAACCGGAGTCTGTACATTTGGTTCAGTGTTTTGAACTTTCTTTAACCTTGTTGCATTGGACACAAAAGAGATCGAACTGAGATCATCAGCAATAACAGCTTGAACAGGTGACGGAGCATACGGCACAGGCGGTGGTAACATCAAGTTGACATTGTTGTTAGCATTATTTTGAGCAGGTGGTGTTTCAGGAATCCCAGGATTCGAATTCAGAGTGTCCAACCCCAACCGACTCGAAGTCGCAAGTGGAGCTGAACTTGTAAAGCTGTCGTCAATGTTCTCAATGTCCAGGAATGATGTGTTGTCCGAAGTTGAGTCATCCATTGTTAAAAGTTAAAATATTCACTCAGCAGCAGTCAAAGTGTATACAACCCTGAAACCAGGTTTCAAAATAATGTAAACATTAAATTCCAACATATAATTTCCCGAAAAACACTTTAATTTACCTGTAAACACTAAATTAATTTAATCCGCCCGGTTGATCGATTCGTTCGTAACTGGTAACTGACAACGGATTGACATTTACAATCTGAAACAGCCGTTAAATATATTAACCATGCCCTTGAAAGCGTACTACAGATAAAAATAACACTAAAATCGTAGATTAAAATAAAATATACAAACTGATCTCGAAAACGTCAGATAGATAAAGACAAAAAAGTATAATCTTTGACAATTTGCCAACAATATAACATTTTCTGAACTTTACAACATTCTTGCAACAATTTTGCGAGCCAACTCGCTCAAGTGTGTGGCCCAAGAAGAGAAAAAGTCGTTTCCCACCAAAATCGACCAGATTTTGTTTAACGTCAAAGTGTGTCTTGCCGAGAGGTCGCGCCGTGCGCAATTCCTTTGTTCTATACATTTTGCTTTTTTACTACATGATTTTTATGTAATTCATTAAATTTTCATAATTGGGATTAGGAAGGTCATAAAAATTGATTTTAACGAAATCACGTTACTTTTGAATGATATACCAAATCAGCTCTTCAATCCATTTTTCGCCTGTCCTTTCATCTTTTCAACTCAACTATGTTTTATATTTTATTGTTAAACCTAAAAATCTCGTTTTTATGGAAAGAATAAGACATAATAAGAGGCCCCAAATGCCTACAATGAAATTAATAGCCATAGCGTTGTTTATAAAAGTATAAAAATGTATTGTACAATGTAATCTCGAAACCGGAAATGACAAGCAAACCTGCCGTGACCTCATGTGACATTATTGTATCAAGTTTACGCAAAGATATTTGTTATTGTTGAAATGATATAAAGTAGGCGTGTATTTCCTCTATTTTGTCACTTTGTGTCATAAATTCGTAATCTATCATCTGAAACGTGAGAAGAAAGAAGATATCTTTTGAAATGGAGATCAAAAAAGCAGTTGTATTCATTTTGTATGTTTTAATAGGGGAATTAAGTCAAGACAACCTAGGACAAAAGGTTGACATGATTCCATGTCATGAAGGATCGAAACATCCGAATCCTAACGATTGTTCCCTATACTCAAATTGCGTTCATGGTGGTTTTGTAGCAACTTCATGTCCAGGTGGTTTACAGGATTTCTGGCATACTACGAGATCTGTTCGAAACCATGGACAAAAATTGTCCAAGACAATGATGGACGAATGGGTCCATATGCTTTCAACCAGACTCAATGGGTATCGTATGACGATGGAATATCAATGACCAACAAAGCTAACTACATCAAACAGCGTAAATTGGGTGGAGCAATGGTTTGGGCTCTGGATTTTGATGACTTCCTTGGGATTTGCGGTGCTGTAAAATTTCCTCTTTTGAACAGCTTGAAAAGGGGCCTTGGGGTTGTTCCCGCTGCTACAGGCTAACAGAAGATTGCTAAACCTCTTGATTTGATTATTTTAGAAATCATGAAGACTTCTTATTGAGTTAAAAAATGTACATGAAGTCGTGAGTTGAAGTAAAAAAAATGATACATACCTTCAGAAACTAGAAACCCGACACAGGTCCTAAATACATTTTTTATTAGCTTGAGCTTTCCCTAGGTAGGGTTATAGTAATAGTATTTCTATTTATAGTATATAGTGGTAATATTTAGTATCTTTGCGTGAACTTAAACATTTTTATGGTCATTTGAATGTGTACATTTTTGAAGGCCATATCATATCCATATCGTTTGATTTCCCAATGGTAAAACGTAAACCTAGTCACTTCGTTTCAAAATCATACATTTAACTTCGCTCTTATGGATGCAACTCTGTGTTTAAATGCAAACAGTATTGATGACACATGAAAAACATGGCCTTTTATAAAAAGAATGAAAAGGTCTCAGCCTCAATGGATAGAATGAAATTAGATTTTCTGGTACATTAAAAAACCGGAAATGATTTGCAATATGTGTTTGACGAAATACGTTCACAATCTAAAAGGATAATGGAATGTTTGTAAGTTCTTTTATAGCCGTTTCTCATTTTCATTTGGACCTTTTAAATCGCAATAACTGAGAAGACTTCGTTGAAAATGGAGATCAAAAAAGCTGTCCTTGTTTTGTATGTTTTAGTAGGGGAATTAAGTCAAGAAAGTCTAGGGCAAAAGGGTGACACGATTCCATGTCATGAAGGATCGAAACACCCGAATCCTAACGATTGTTCCAAATACTCAAATTGCGTTCATGGTGGTTTTGTAGCAACTTCGTGTCCAGGTGGTTTACATTTTAGTGTGAGTAAGAATGATTGTGATTTCATTGTTACTGCTGGTTGTACACTGGGACAATCAACAACAATGGCCACGACGACACTGAGACCGACTGTAACAACTGTAGTTGCAACTACCACGACAGTCCCAACGACGACAGCGGCAACAACTTTGTCGATATCAACAACAACGACGACGGTTCCAACAACTTTGTCGACAACAGCAACGACGACGACGGTTCCAACAACTTTGTCAACAACAGCAACGACGACGATGGTTCCAACAACTTTGTCGACAACAACAACAGCTCGAACAACCTCACCACCATCGCCTCCAATAGGTACATTAACGAGTTTCATTTCAGGTTTATGTAGAACTTGGTGAACATTTTGAACACTCCTCATTCATTTTCATCCATTCATGTTGGAAAATTAATTGGAATTTCCAAAGAATGCATTCTCGATGGTTTTTTATTACAGTACCCAAATTAATCTGCTACTTTACAAGCTGGTCTTCATATCGACTCAACGGCGGTAGTTTTCTACCGTCTCATATCCCCCCGTCATTGTGTACCCATATTGTTTATGCTTTGGCTTTCTTGGATTCGAATACTTCGTTGCTGACATTCGGTGACAATGAAAAAGACATTAAGCAGTCATATTATAGTCAAGTGACCTCATTGAAACAGTCGGGAGTAGTAAAAGTATCTCTTGCTATCGGGGGCTGGGGGAACTCCAAAGATTCCCGGTTTTCGGTTCTTGTGAATGATCCTGTCAAAAGGGCTGCTTTTGTGAATACAACAATACGCTTTCTCCAGACGTATAATTTTGATGGTTTGGACATCGATTGGGAGTTTCCAGTTTGTTGGAATAATGATTGCTCAATGGGCCCGGCAACCGATAAACCCGCGTTGGGTTCCTTGATAAAAGAATTGCGGGTTGCAATGCCCCCTGGAATGCTGTTGTCGGTAATGGTTTCGAGACATAGCCACATCATTCGACAAGGTAGTAAAGACAATCAGGGTTACGGATTCATGAATTAAAAGGTACATATAATTCTAGAATTTGCCTTTCTGCTTGACATGACAGCATATGAAGTTCCGACATTGTCCGGCTTCTTGGACTGGATGGCAGTTATGGATTACGATTTCCACGGATTTTGGGAAATGAGAACTGGTCACCATTCCCCATTATACCCCAGTGCCCCGAATGACTTACTGTCCGTGAATGGATCAATAGCCACATTGCTTGAACTGGGTGCTGACCCTAGAAAGCTAATTGTCGGTGTCCCGTTTTACGGACAGACGTTTACGTTAGCAAACGTATCCAACAATGTCATTGGAGCTGCATCCATTGGACCTGGGATTGCTGGCCCTTCAACTAACCAACCTGGAGTTTTGGCTTACTATGAGATTTGTTCAAAACCATGGACAATTGTTCAAGACAGTACTGGACGAATGGGTCCGTATGCTTTCAACCAGACTCAATGGGTATCGTATGACGATTCAGCATCAGTGGCCAACAAAGCCAACTACATTAAACAACGTCAATTGGGTGGGGCAATGGTTTGGTCATTGGATTTGGATGATTTTCTTGGTAACTGTGGTGCTGGCCGATTTCCTCTTTTGAACAGCTTGAACAAAGCACTTGGAGTTATCCCGATTATTGGAGGCTAAAGTTAATGTTGTAAATGTTATTTGATTTGATTGTTCCAATAAACTGAGCATCAAGAAATCAAGATCAAGATAATTCTG
>JABASF010003316.1:0-10748 GCA_019776145.1 Harlomillsia oculata
ATTTTTCTTGTTTTCTTGCGTGAGACTGTCCATACGACTTGTAAAAAGACGGTCAATTTGAATTTCATCAGTGAATGCATCATGCGATCTATCAAGGTCATGAAGAATTACGGATGCACCCTTCAAACAAGAGTAAAAATCGTTATCGTAATCCCGTTTATGTGCATAAGCTCCTGTTTTATTTGATAGATGACTCAGGAGAAAGTCCATAGGTGAAATGTCTCCTAGAATCCTCTCGTGGGATTTGCTGTTTTCCAACTGAAAGTAATCTTGATCAACAAGCGTTGTCCAATAAATATTTTCAAGGTAATTGACGTTTTCGCAGCATTGAATGACGTCCCTCTTATCAAAGTGCCCCACAGTTTTCCAACCCATGAATGCTTCCTCAGTGGGAGTGGGACACAAAATCAACGTCTGTAATTAGTTAATTACCAAAAAAATTAAACTGGATTCAATATTACCAAACCACGACTCACAAAACCGGTTAGTAAAATGAACATACCGTTATATCGTCGATATATGTGTTCTCGCCGAAGAAGTAAACCGGACCCCGGAATCTCTTTAAATGTTCATATGTGCCAGCAGGTAGGAGGACGGTAAGTGGAGCTTTGGCGTACAAGACATGTACATCACCGTTGCGATTTCGTCGCAGCCAATTATGAAAGGCTGGGAAGTTGAGCAGCATCCAATAATAACTTCTTGCTAAAAAAGGGTTACTGTGCAGATTTTCTGGTTTTGGTAAGATATAAAAATTGTATTCATGAAGGAGATTCCGCGACCCGAAACTGTGAGTTGCCAACTGCTCTTCTATCGTGTTTTCATGAGATGACACGACAATTACAAAATTGTGCCGCTTTGGGAGGCTGTGACAGAGATCTGAGACCATCTCCCACATGTCGACATCATCAGTCAGAACAACAATGTTGAACAAGTAGAAGTCATTCAACAAGGGAACAAGGCTTGGCAGTTTAACAATCGATTGAGTCAGGTTGCTCGTCGGAATGCTATCCAATTTGAGAATCAAAAATATACTAAAACTAATGAAAAACAGGGTTCTCGTTCTAAACATTGTTTTAAAAAATGAATTAAGCAAATATTTCCACTGTATCAATTTATAAGCTTGTACCTTTATAAGTTTTCTGACTTGGTTCAATAAATGCAATATACTTATTTTGAGATTGAGAAATTGAGATGCCACTATATTTGCCAATCGAACACGAAACGCGGATTCGCGTTCTCAGCTAATTTTGTTCATGTCCTGTCTGTCAGTCTGACGTCTGACTGTATATATAACAAGGCGTTCTGCAAAAGATTCCGTCCATTATTTTGATTATAAATTGCCCAGCACGCTACAACAACGCTACTGCAAACTCTTACGAATGTTACGGACATAGCTTGAAACGGACCTTACTTTCTTACTGCTTTTTGAACTTGCCTCCAATCGTTTCAGGGTGACCAGTTATTAATCACCTTATTATTAAAACGCAATGTCCGAACCCCGACGACGACGACCGTCCGGGAATGTTTCCTTGGTTACCAACACGTTTAAGATATTTGCGAACGAATGACAACGAAATAGCTCAGAATACTTTGAATGCTAAAATTCGAAGGGAATTTGGACGAATGGGAATAGGAAGAAAACTTAAAAATTAATCAACGAATGAACTTTGACCCAGCGTAACTACAATGTTAGCTTTGGAAAAGGAGACGGCGAACGCCGGAGGCGTGAGCAAAAATGTTAGTTTTGGAAAAGGAGACGGCGAACAACGGAGGCGCGAGCAAAAATATTAGTTTTGAAGAAAGACAAAGCGGACGGAATTTATGCTAAATCGAATTTAATTTGCCAAGGAAGCATTCGTCACGAGTCCACGCACCAGGGGGAGCAGACCAACCCGACGCGAAGCGTCAGGTGGCCAGCGCAGCTGGTAGATAATTAAACCGTACATTATATTTAAATTTTAAAATTTGTCGTAGCTGGTTCAAATTTAAATTGTAGATGTACTACAGGACCCTGGGTGACGGGAACTTCCGGTTGACCATGTAAATACCCGCCGCGGGGTCAGAGAGGTCAAATTGCCAACTTCCTCCAAACATGTTCAAACTCAAATTGTCAACTTTGTCTAAATAAGTTTCAATTCAAAATGTAGACTTATTATAACATTCCATTGACGGATAAAGCCATGGGCACGTTCGATGACCATGTAAATGCCCGCCACTGCTTTGATGTTTCACCAATTTCAATTATTATTGACAAACTGACTTTGATTGTTTCATAACTGCTTTGATGTTTCACCAATTTCAATTATTATTGACAAACTGACTTTGATTGTTTTTAACTGCTTTGATGTTTCTGTGTGTAAGTTCCGCCGATTCTCTATCGGCGCCAAGTCGATGGCGCCGGTAACTTTAGCCTTTTCAAAACTAGTTTTCTTGTAATTACTGAAATTGTTGAATAGTCAAACGATCCAGTCTCACTGACCGAGTTTTTCAACATTATTTGAACTTTTGAAAAATGAAACTAACCTAATCTAACTTAAACTAACCAGTTTAAAGTTTAAACTAAATGTACTGAATTATGAAACAGTAAGTTGTTCTTGCCAAAATTCCCTTTATTAAATTGCTTTTTTATTAGTCATTAACAACGCTAATAACATTCAGTTATTATTACGATTCAGGGTATATTGACAATCACACTGGGTATAGTGAAAATGAGTGTGGTTGTTTAGTTGCCATGATTACGATTATCGAGGATTACCCAAGAAAACAATAAAAGTGTATATTGAATTTTTTGTGGTTCATTTATGATATTTAATTTGTACCGTTGTTTTGCTAAATTCTATACTTTGTAAAGAGGAGCATAGACGCAATCACGTTAAATATAATATTAAAGCAGGTCAGGAGAGCTTGACTGTCAATGAAATAAAGTCCGTTGACTTCAACTGCAAACGGGCGACAAGCTCGCAGTTGCCTCCGTTCCAGTCGTGTCAGTTGACTTTGGTCAACATTGCGGAGCGCAGAGAGCGAATGGCGATTAATGGCGGATGCAATGCCAAGTAAGATGGAAATGGAAAAGAATGTAAACATAATGATGTTGGCTAAGAATGCCAAGACAACGAGTCCTTCCAGGTCATCTTTTCCCAATACCCTTATTTGAATGAATGCAGTGGTAGCAATGCAGCCCGATCCAGCAATCACAGTCTGGATCCCGGGAAGTAGAATCGTCCCGTGGGTATCGTTAAACATTGCAGTTAGCATACTCAACTGGTGCAAATGCCCGAGGACAGATTGCGTCCGTATGGATTTAGAGTTGAGACTGCATCTGTATTTTTAAAATACCATTTAAAAATTGGTCACTTTAGGAATTGTATTAACTTTCAAAATTACTTGACAGCTTTGAGCAAGGAGACAGTGGTGAGTAAAAAGTGCGAGATCTGAAAGACGACAACGTGGAAGAGCTTGAAAGCATCAAACTCCCAACGGAATTCGATGAAGATGTAAATCAGATATGTGAAAGTATTCTGGATTGTTCCGGGCCAGATGGAGTAAAGACAATGCGGGAATCTCGGGAATGTGACAACAACAAGCCAAATCATGAAAGCTGCCACGTTCAACTGAATGTGGAGGAAGAGAGACAGTTTGTCCAGGACCCACTGATGACGTTTCTGGTTCCAGTAGCCGCTACCCAATTGCCATTCACTCTCATTTTCAATCTTGACTAGACATTTCGTGAGACAGACTGAATCCTGAGCCTTCAGCCCCATTTGAATGCACATAAGTGCAATGATCATGAATCCGCAAATAAACAGACAGTGAACCAAAGGCTCCAAAACGCTGACCTTGCCTTTACCAGACCCCGAGAAAAAAACGGATTTGTGACTGTAGAAAGTCCAAAATTTAAAAATCAGGTAGATTACCGTGTACAAGGAATATACAAGGAAACGGTATTGTTTCGACAGTTTTGGAGACACTATCAGGATGGTTCGATTATCGTTCCTTCCCCTACTTCCGGTTTCTCCTGGTTCCAACGGCACGGACAAGCCTTTTGTAATGTGTTTAAGAATGCTTTCCTGACAGAAGGATCTTTTAAAAATCCGGGTAGCTGACGAATACAAATTGCGCAACATATTTTCTACTTCGAATTCACCTGATGCCGCAGTCTAAATTTAAAAACCAGTTGCACGTAGCAGTAAGATGATTTTGCAAGTTTTTCGCAATACAATAAAGTCCTTACGACGTCGTTCTCGTAACCACTCGTCCAGTACTAGAAAAGATTCCCTGTTGAATCAAAAGAGTCTTGATGTAATATTTTTGAAAACCCACATTTCGCCGAGCTCGCTTTTGTTAATTTCGATAACTCATTTCATATTCTATCGCAATTATAATTCAAGGACTATAATCTATAGTTACAGAGTATTACAACCACAACGTTTCAAACATTTGCATAATCCTGCGAAGATGGGTTAATTCGCCATTATGTAAACATGCCAACGTTACAAAACAATGAACGTACGTCTTTCGGAAATTTTGAGAATCGGAGCACCTCTGTTTCAAAATTGTTGACGTACTATTATTTCGTTTTTGGATTACGTGACTCTTTATTGACAGATCAAGTGTACGTAAGTATAGGATAATATGTTGAAAACTCGGGAGGACGGTTTGCAATTTTCCATACGCAACAGGCTGGATAAATGATGGGGACGATGACATAGCTTGACAGATTAGTTATTTGACTTATTTTTGACTATTTGACTATTACAGCGACGTTATACAACTACAACTTAAAATGGAAAACACCGACACGGATTAGGATGAGAAAGAGAGCAGTCAAATCCATTTTGACAAAGGAAGTGACAGACGATGTACATTGTAAACTCTACTGGACAGGAATCAAAACTGGCATAATTTCATAGCTTGTTGGTCGTTATTCGTTATATATTCCGTGCGCGCTTGCAAATTAATTGAATTAAATGTTAAAGTACCAAGTTTCTTCAAGGAGTTTTCAGTAAGTTGAAAAACCTTTCGAGAAGCATTACTGACACTGATACTGATAGCTATGATAAGAATGCCAAATGCCCTATAAGCTCGTGACAAAACCTAATACATTAACATTAATGCTACCGCCGCCCTTGGTTTCTATCCAACAGCAAGAAGGTAGTACGACTTCCAACAATCCAGCATTTGAAAAATATCAGAAACATGCGAACTATCGGACAGTTTCGCTTTGCAAGTAGAATGAGGAAATGTCGGATCGGACCAGGGATGAAATCCGTGTGAAAGACATATCCTGTAAAGAAGAGTACCTTTGGCGATGTCACATAAATATATAAGACGTTGTTGAAAGCATTGTTCTTTGTGAGCCGGCGACATAACAAATATGTTTGGCATGTGGAATAGGATCAAGAGAAGCGTACGTACAGTTGCGAAAAAGGTAGGCTGTGAAAATATAGGCCAGTGTCTCTATTTTTGCTTGTTAGATGCGATGAATCATTCTCACGTTGTGTTTAACGCTTGTTCGTCGTCCGTGTGACGGTTCATATAGTATGACGTTCTGGTCCAATTATTTATCAATCTTATGCTGTTGAGTGAAGGCTGATAAATTGATAATCAAGGATAATGGGAATGACAAAAATGCAGGATGATATTCGCCTGTAGAATGTAGTGTAATTAATTTGATGTCTTTACGTCTTTAATAAATAATAAAGGTTGTTTTACGCTTCAGCATAATTATTTTCTATACATCGATTCATAGCTCTAGCATTCAAGTACTCCAATGAAAATGTACGGACGGCAGTTCGAAACGTTCGCACCATTTGGGTTTATGTGCAAAATGCTATCAAGTGGATTGTGACTTTGTGACAGTATGTATCAAAACTTCATGAACGACATTCATTAACGAGACGCTATAATATGTTTTTGTCTATTTTCAAATAGAAATAAGTATTGGGCTTAAAATAAGTTAAATAAGTACGAATAAGAATTATTTTTAAAACAAAGAGATCATGACATTCGGGTCACATCAAAGTTACTGGCGAGGATGGACAGACTGAACATAGCATTAGTTCAGTCAGACCAGTTTGAGTAAGTTGACTGATGACGCTATCAAAAGTAATTTGATGGTACAGTCAATTAGAACTTCCAGAACGTGGACCACAAAGACCACTGCTTGCAATGAGAGTATGAAGTAAAAGCAGAGATGGACTTGATGCTTTCTGAAGGAGATTGGTTCCGGTCCATCAACAGTTGACGAAGTGTGATTCTTACCCAAAAACATCAAAAAGTATTTTCGTTGTCGAAAGTTGTACTGCACAGTATTTAACTTTAATTGGAAATCCACAAATCCCCCTTGAAGCAGTTGAGAATAAAATGAATGAACCATCGCCCGGTTGTGTCCCCAGAAGGTCAGGATTCTCACTTCGGGCTGCGGTTTGTCTACTATCGACGTACATTCGAACTTGGTTGATCTGTCGTCGACGACCGCATATTGAAGCATCCATTCTTCGTCAATCTCCGCGTCTTCCAGGTAGAACGCATGTTTAATGTACTTTGGTGGATTTGAAATGAGTAGGTCAATTGCGCTTTCCAAGTATTGCTCCTTGTTGGAAATGAAAGTCACAGTCGTGTGAGTCGACAGCTTGTGCGAAATACGGTGAAACTTGAATTCATTTTGCAGTATCTTTTGCGGATATTGGAGTGCATAGTTGACAACATGATCATTGTCTACGGTACCGGGGACCGTGTCCAATATGAGAGTTTCAACACAGATGGTAATGTTATAGCCGTTGTCGACGAGCTCCTTTGTGTTCCTCAACTTTCGCCGTGGACTGGCCCGAATGAGCTCTGTCGTCAATGAGGTCTCGTACAGCGCTGTGAGGAGCAAGGTGAAGCTGACTGCAATCAAAAATATCTTGTTGGTGTAAATTGGTGGTCCCTGATGAAGCAAAACGGACAGGCTGGTTATGAAAACTCCTATTATGGAACAGAAATTTGCGTCCGTCCATTTCTCCAGAATAGACAGTAAAGTTATGGAGAGGAAGAGCAAAAGCCACAAATGTGAAGGAAGTGGTTCAAACCACACAGTCCAGAGGGACGCGTGTTGTTGTACGATATCCTTCAAAAGTTGACAATAAACTATTGACGGCTTCATACTCATAAACTGTGCTTCGATGCAGTTGTTGCAGTGTGACCCCTGCCCCGACCGTAAAACCCATTCCACAAAAATTGGAAACGGTCCAACTGTTGGGCCATGTATATCCACTCTTCGGTCAATAAGAGTTAGGTTGAATCGTTTGGCAATGGATCCCAGTACAACTGAATGTAAACTGCAGTCGAAGGTTTCCCGTACCGGGTAGCGTTTCAAATACAAAACCGGGTACCTGGAGCAGTCCTCAATTTCATCTCTACGAACCTTGATCAAGGACTGCAGTGCAGGTCCGACTTCATTGTTCTCCTTACCCCAAACGAAATTTAACCACGTGCTTCCGACTTTTTCGGAGGAACTGAATTCGAGGAACTCCCCCTCAAAATCCTCTCCACAAAAGGAACAATGCCAGTACTTCTATTAACCAAACAATAATGTAAATACCAAAACTTGATTAACATTTTATTCCAGTTTCCCTGTATAACAGTCCGTAGTATAAACTTACTTTGTATGCGAATCCATCCGGCGTGTAAACTTGAGCATACATCTGCAGTGGACTTGGCCAGTCTTTAGTGGACAAGCGGATTTGGTGATCAAACGTCCAATTACCACTTGCGACTTCCTTTTGATTCAACTTATGAAGCAAAAGGTGAACCCTGCGGACTGAACTCTCCTGGGACTGCCAATAAATGCGTTGCAGTATCCCTCCTGGGATATTTATTCTACTTTCCGAATTTACAACAATTGGTTCTAGGAAAACCATGAGTTCGGGAACACTGAAAAAGTGCTTTTTTGAGAGCTCTCTCCGGCTCTTCCCCGGTTTACAGCAGCTTTCGACCGCGTCCACAATGTCGTCGCTACTCATGAACGAAAGGTCAATCATGGTGATTGTCCACGTATGGGAGCTGTAGTTGTTGCACTGGAGAACTTGATCCAACAACGAGTACCTGTTTTCAACAATGCTTCCCCTTCCGTTCGAAACGAATATCTGAATAAAGGAATGTTGAAGGCTCTCATCCAATTCCATGCTCATTGCTGAGCAGTTGTTACTAATCAAACACAGATTATACTGCAATCTCACGAAAGAAAGCATGCAAAAATGCAGCAACACCTGCAAATCTTGGAAATTCATTTCGAACAACTCCAACGAGACCCGGCTTAATGCCAATTTAGATCGTAGCAGAACAGGGCGCTGGTTCTCCTGTGGCAGCCAAGCCATCACCGAACAGTTGCGATTTTCATTTGCAAAAAAGCATACAACGTCCGGTCACGGAACCGATTACATTAATTAAATTAATGGCGTCGTGAAATTTATTTATGAAAATCCCCATTAGGTTGCTTGATCTGGTCTTAAACAGTATAAAGTATTTTAATTGCAGATATCATTTTATAGTAAAACCTGTTGGGCATTTTGCACATATGAAAATTGTCTTTCGCGTGTTTTGCAACGCTTCATCAAATGGCATTTTAAAGCATTGCTATTCATATTGTGTTGAAAATACAAACTGGCATTCCGAGCATTTTCAATGACTTATTTTCTTGTAATCTTTCCAGTGCGCACTTGTCTAACGTTTCTTGCACATTTGCCATTTTCATGGCTTCCCTTTTGTGTGAGCCGAACCGAGCCGAGCCCGTTCCTGTACCTTTGAACGCCCTGGGGCATAGGGTTAAATGAGCACTGAAAAAGACACATCCGTGTGACCTTCATATATGACCCCGCAATACAGTGGCTCATTGAGGACATGTGTCCTAGTCCTAATGTAACTATCAGAGGATACCGTTCGGGATTCTCATATTTCTCGTAGCACGTAGCTTGAAGTTCAATTTACAAATTGTTGTTCTAAATGAGCGTACAATAAAAGCATTTTACACATACTGCAAACATGGTGTACTGTAATTTTCTACGGAGAGGCTTTCTATCATGCCTAATTGTAATCCAGATTGTAATTGTAATCCAGTGTAACCGTGGCTCAGGATCTATTAACAGTGGCTTTGAAACAAGTTTAGAACTGCAATTTGAATGCACTCTTGCATTGAGTTCGAACCTGTTGTTTAGTATTATAAAGGAATCACTAATTTATGACATTAATTCCGAATTTAATTTTGTCCAAACTCTTTTTCTTCAAACATCTGCAGAACGTGTTTTGCAGAACGTCAGTAAACCGTGGACCGAAGGAAATATGAAAAGAATTACGTCAATGTTCAAACACACAATTGACTGTTTTTATATTTTCGTAGTTCCGGAAATGACGGATCAAGTATTCTTTGTTTTGAGTCAGTTTGAGTTCTTTAAAAACATTTCAGATACATCCATACTTTATGTGATAATGACAAACTATTCGAGGAATGAAATCCGAAAAGCGTTCAATCCTCCCACCAACATAGGATTTACAAGATTTAACATTATGTTTCTTCATTTGAGCACTTATGAAAGCAGCTTCGTTTGCTTCCTTTGTCACGATCGATTTCTTCCAAAACCTGTCTCCGGTTTTGCAAATGTGTCAGCAGTCACCGGACTTCAAAATTTATACAATACAAAGTTTCAAGGTTCAACTGCGGGTCGGCGAAGTTCAATGGAGGACATGGAAACCGAATTTGGGTTACAGCGTACCTACCCAAATGTAGTGTCTCTGAGTCACATTTTTGTGAATATAATTTCAAAACGTTTCAATTTTTCAATCTACAACTACGACAAGTCCCGTTTTCGTATCCGCATGAGCGGAAACTTATTTCGAAACGAATACGCTCACAAATCACCAATATTAATAACAGAAATGGCGGAAGAGTATTTCATGTACTGTCGAGATAAACCGATAATTCCCGGAACGGGGTTGGATTTCTTCACTGTCCCATTCGATTACACGACTTGGTCTTGTATGCTTATGTCAGTTGGAATTCTGGTACTTGTCACCCGTCGTCTGGAATATGGACTTAATTTCATACTGTCGTTCCTTGGATTACCTTTGCTTGGAGGAAACCGATGGAAAGAGAGTAGAATTGTCGCCTTGTTCCTTCTCACAAACGGAGTCTTAAATACAGAATACATGTCCGTCATAACTGGAAACGTGATCGTCCCCAACAAGGAAAAGGACATTGAAACCATTCGTCAACTTTTTCAACAAGGATTTGGATTTGTCTCTTATGGAGAAGATGATACAGTTCTAAGAGACCTTTACATTAGTGAAGGTCTTGGACGATTTGTCCCGTTGAATGTATCATCCATGATGTTCATCCATCATCCATCATCCAAAATCGGATTGGTGCAATTACACATATAATGATGCGCCTTGCGTTGCAAAACACGCTGGACACGCCACTATTACTCTGGTTTCAAAATCAATCACCAAATCGTTTCTTGAACTCTCGCCGGAGATGCGGTCAAAATGTCACCTCGTTCGAGAAGCGTTTAATTCTTACGCTGTACCTCTTCAGGCATTTGGTCCATTATCTACAGAAATGATATCCTTTGGAAACCTGCTTCAAGCTACTGGAATTTTTGATTTCTGGTCAAAATTAGAGCTGTATACCTTTGTTATGAAAATTATGCCGGGTTGATATTAACGAGGGTGACAGATCCCTAGACTAGTGAAAACTAAGATGCCAATGTGGA
>JABASF010003317.1:0-10743 GCA_019776145.1 Harlomillsia oculata
GAGAGTCATTCAAAGCTACCGAATCACGCATGTATTTTTAACTTTTGAATTCAAGTTTAATAAACGTACGTATCTTATCATTTATTTTCACCATCATTCTTATATGAAATATGAAGTTACGAGTAGTGCAATGAAACACACGAAGAAGACGCGTATATATTTTAATATTGTAGAAACTTTATCAATCATTAAAGAGTCCATTTTTTTGAAAGTTTTTCTCGTCAATGAATGCTTTAGGGTGATGTTGAAGAAGTCACGAGAAAGAAGAAAGGAAACGAAGGATCAATTGAGGTGAAGAAGAGACTCTTTTACCTCCAGTGAGACGGAAAGCTGTTGGGTTTGTGCACTCAAGTGCACAGACGGCCCAGTTTTTAAACCCACAAGAGATGCTACGTTCGTGACTTTGCTCTGATCGACAAGCTTTGCAAACGACGACTAGAGAAATCCAAGTTGCATTTTTCTGTGTGAGACACTCGCTCATGTCAGCAAAAAGATCAAGTTTAAGTCAAGAGACTTCTCTTTTCTAAAGGGAAAGAGAGGTGAATCAAGAAAGACCAAGCAAAAATCAACTCGCTCTTCAAATTGTCTCCCTGTCCTTGGCCAAGTCGAAAAAGTTAAGTAAACTTTGATGCTGACTGGGAAATCGATTTTTCTACATCTTCTTTTGATATCTTGCCGCAATTTACTTTTTGCTCACCTGATCAAAAAAAAACATCTTCCTTATATTTGGACTCCTACATAGATGAAAAATGTGATAAAGACATGCGTAGGTCGTAGGCGTTTATTTATAAAAGTGACCGTGCCATATTCAACGTGATATTATTGTAAGTTCAGATGAACTACATGATTACTTACACAAGGAAATCTTACAAGCTCACTGCAATTTTCGTCGCTAATAATAAGTGGTTCATGTTTCATCGCAAATAAAATGTGTAAAAAAAACCACGGGGACATGGAAAGGTCAGCTTTGAAAACGACAGTGACGACTGCCTTTTATGATATCGTATCTCTAACCTAAACCTAACCCCTATTTTAGAAAATCCAGACGCCACCAAATATATGAGCTTTTAGAGTCTTTACTAGCAGCCATAAAACGTTTCTAATCAGATCAGTCACTGCATTGTTCAATTCAGCTATCTACAGGTTTAGAAATTACGTATTTTTGGAAACGTGTCTCCAGCATCTTTGCCTGCTCCGCTATGCTACCTTTCTTCCCTACCTCCTTTAATCTTTGACAAGATCTGTACACTAAAATACGAATGGGTACTTTCGTATACTATGTACGAATATGAAGGTGACATATATTGCTTTCAGCTTAACAACGACACTTAAATATACCTTATGATAGCAGTTGTATAGTGAGACGTAATAAAACTGAAGAGTTAAAAATCGTTACAAAATATGATATACACATATAGACCAGGAAATGATATCCAGCGTCGACGAACCCATTTTCCAAATCTGATTCCAGACTAGAAATGGAAATTCTGGGTAAAAGTAAAAATACACAAACTGTGGGAACTGGGACCGTCACAAAGTAATGTTTACGTGCTGTATTGTGCATTTACAAATTAAATGTTTCGTTGCTTGCATTACGGTTTTCGTTTCACATTCTAGTATAAGCTTAAAATAGCATTAATTACGACATTTCGCAATTCATAAATATGTATAACATTTGTACACACACAGGAAAAATGAATGACAGAAAACTTTGTGGGAAAGCGAAAGCGGTGAATAAAATTCTTTCTCCTGTTAACATTTTAGGAAACTGCGACGCATCAGTCTGAGCCTCAGACTCTGAGGACAGAGCAAAAAGGAGTCGACAGTTTGTCAACGCCTGTAGCCTGTAGCGGTATGATATTATGGGCAGCTCATTAAATGCTAATGAAAAGACTTGCATGAATGTTTAAAAACTTACCAAAATTTTCTCTGCTGACTGCCGTCGGCTCTGTACGACAGAATTTGAGGTGGAGTCAAAGGACGAGCGATGCGACAGCGTTTCCATCGTCAATGTGTTACTCTTCCTGCAAATATAAAAATAGGTCAAAAGCTCCATTAGTTCAAGTAAAAAAATACTCAAGTGAAAAACTATGTAGTTTTTTTCATTTCAATTTAAGAATACGAAAATTCTCAATTCCAACTGAAGTCTAAAGGTTCAATTTTATCTTTTCAAATGCTACTCTTATAAGTTCCTTCCTCTTTTCTCGTTTTTATACGAGTGCAAAGACGCAATTTGTTATGCCTGAATACCCTCAATTAATTGCCATTCTACAGAAGAATTGAAGTTTCTATAAGGTTTCGTGAAATCAATAATTTTTATCACTCATCCCTGACGATTTGTACTTTCCAAAAGCAGGAAACCCGGATGGAATCTCATGGAGTCAGAAAATGCAAACCAGACTACGACTCTTAGGAAACTGCGCTCCTTGTTCAACGATTCAATTCCATTTGAATGTGTAATGTAATTTATGCCTTAAAAGTCAAATTACTCTTCCAAACATTATATTCAGGACTTTCTCCTCAGGAAGTAATCACAGCAGTGCAAAATTAAATTAGCTGGATGTACCGACACAACATCATGGTTCGAGGTTTAAGTCCAAAATTCAACGTAATAGTCTCGTAACTTAATAAATCACGCCCGACCTACCCCTTTACGACTTCCAGATCCATAATCGCGCTTTCACGAAAACACCATAAACTCGCACTTACAACTACGTCGCACGTTCTGTCTGCTCACAACACTCAGTTGTACACACAAATGGTATGTATTATGAAATGTCATGTCGGCGTCCGCTACCAAAAACTATGTCGCGACCCTGCAAATTCCGGCTTGTACTTGTAATGAAAAATTCGGAATCGAAAAGATGTCCTTTCTGTGTGTAATTTACTTTTTCGATTTTGTCACAAAAACGTTGCCGAAGGACGGTAAAAAGTCTTTTACTACAAATTCAATAGTAAAATAAAATAACTGATGTCATTGTCAATTCACAAACAAAATGCATTGTTCTAGTGCTCCATTTGAATTTAACATCGGTTTAATAAAACAGCCTATGTTGAAATAGAAACATACGGGAGCCTACTGATAGCACGCGACTGATGAAAACATTATTTAATTATTTTCATGAATTACATTTTAATTCAAATACTGACAGCTCCAGAAATTGAAGCACAAAATTACTGACCAAGTTAAAACCGAGAAGCTTTTAATTCCTAACTAAAGCGAGGAAATGAATGTCTGAATGCTTGCAGGAGGACAATGGTTTACCAATTAAAATAAGAATTGGAAAGGAAATTATTATTATGCTTCGATAAGAATGAATACGGAATGCCTTCAGGATTCAGGATGTCTCAAAATAGATCTTTTGAAGTCGATCTCCTGAATTTTGACTTCAAGACTCAGGTAGAACGGATGTGTCCTCGGCTGCGTATTTTCTGCGCTGAGTCCTGCAATTTCTCTGGGGAGTCTAGAATTCTCCATGAAGAAGGCACATTGTACCTATTCTTACATTCTTTACAGTAAAGAGTAAAGTAATCCTTGCTCGATCTATAGTTCACAATAGAGTGAGGCTTATCTGATTACAACTCCTACGTCGCAAGTCTCCTCTTTTTTTGCAGCTGTGATGAACATTTTAACGAATAGGAAACGCAGACCATAAGATCACATTCGCAAAATTTCATAGAGGAACTTCGAAAGTCGCAGCATCATAGGTTTTCATTCCAGGACAAATGATGAGCACGTGCTCACGCTCACTGTTTCCTACTCTACACAACTCTTTTCACTACATTGTGTGAAAGGAAAATCAATTTTTCATACTATTCTGCGTTCACGCGCTTCATTGAATGTCTATTTTTCCCCACTGTACAAACATTCCGCTGAACGAACAGTATGCAGCGTTATTCTCAAAAATCACAAATCGCCAAAATTGAACACCAAGCGTAAATGTGTACACCACCGTCACCGCGTTCGATGGATTCAACGTTCAGCTCGCGAAAGAGATGAATGGCTTGTAGATTCTGGAGACAAAGAGATGAGAAAAACTACGTTTTGCACTCAAAATGAAAGATTGCTTGACGATTTTACATTTATTTCTTTCAGATCACAGAGGACAGATTTATTTCAGTTGTTCAGCTAGAAACGCAAAAAGATGTTTTGGTTGATAACAGGGGAAGCTGGGCAGATGGTTCAATGTATCATTTTGTAGAACGTGTGGCTGACGCTCCAGATTTACTTTTACGTCAACTTTTTGAAGCTACCAGCGATTTCAGTTCTATTTGATTTCGTGTGGAAAACAATTTTAGAAACTGCGTTGCAGAGCTGACTGCTTATACATCTTATTCAGACTGACCACTGAGAAACTTTTTCCGTTTTTCATTTTACACTCAAACGTTATGAATGAAAGCGGAAGTTTTTGGATTTTGTACAAATCACCCTATTTCAAAACCTAAGGTCACGTTTTTTAATGTGGGTACCTCGCACACGCGGTTAAATAGACAGCGGCATGATTCTTCACAGACGACCTTTGAGGAATATCTTCCTTCGTCCCATTATGACTCCTCAGGTGGACACAGCAAGAAACAAGCCACTAAGACCTTCCCGCACAATTAGCAATGTGTCACCTCCTGCCACTTAATTCGCATAACATATTGATATTGTATTCAAGAGCCATAGTTAAGGAAAGGGGATAATCCCACAAACGGCAAGATAAAACAGAGACGGCAAACACTCACAAGAAAAAGCTCCCGTTGTGCGCCACAAGTAATAACTTTTCTATAACGTTTTTACTTGCTGTAAACCCAAAGTTGGAGTCTATTACTTGGATCAAAATGAATATTTTGTTCACTTCGTCAGAGAGTAGCGTCGGAAAATAATGGGCTTTGCACTCGCACCCAGCATTTTCAACTTTGAAAAGGGTAAACCCATTCTAAGCACGACGGAAAAAGCGACAATAGCTCATCTTCATCTTGTAACCTCGGGCTGTCTACGTCCCGTCTCCACTTACACTTTTGGAAATGGAAAAAAATCACTTGTTGTCTGTCGTAACCTTCGTTTTATAATACTTTGGCCCAAAACTGACTCCAAGAATATACTCACCTTCGTCTCAGACAGAGAGATTGTATTTATTTTCTCCAGTATAGAAGTAAGTGGAAGCTTTGTGAGCAACACGAGAGCTAAAGAGAAAGGAAGACGAGGAAGAAACGGAATAATATGAGCGCTCCACTTGCTCTATGCACACCTTTAGGACCCTGAAGGACATGGAATCCGGACTGTATAGACGTACACGTATACTAACAACTCTCATCAACTGCCTGGCTTCTTCAAATTCTCATCTCATATAAAATGAAAGCGAAGGTGGCTCAAAGTAAACTTTCGGTGCTGTTGGATAAAAACGTCGGTGTTGTTTATAGGATAGTATACTGGTTTGGTTTTACTGGTCCACAGTCATAAAACCACACATATAAAGAAAGAAGCATCTTACTTTATTGCGCTTCTGTCAACATGAACTCTGACATTTGCCACCGAGTGCGAAATGTAAAATCTCACAGTCCATTAAGCGTTTCATTGTTTTCGCTGTTTGAAGACAAATATATGCAATACTGATGGGAACGAAAGAACACGACTCATTTTTGAAAGCGTTTACTTCACAGGTCTTATATTTGATGGAATTAAAAGAAAATCCCATTCAGTCCTCACGTCTATGGAATTTTTAGGTCTCTGGGAGAAAAATGATTTATCTATAGACATAATGTGAACTTCCAAAGATGTAGGAAATTGCTCATTCCTCGTATTCTTTGAACTTGACACAGTATGGAGAAAGCTTTTGAGCCTGTTGAGTGCCGCGTCAGTTGATTCAGTTTTTGAGAATATAAAAGAACACACAAACATACTTTGCAAACACTCAGCAGGAATTAAAACATCTCAGTTGCGGCCGAAACTGCGCACCAAGTAAAATGCGAAGAAGAAGAGGCTTTTGTGATCCAGTTTCATTTCTGAGATACTTAACTAGTTTTCCATAAGGATATAAATGGTTGCAGTCTGTCGGCGTTTCAACGTTCAATCTACAAGGGCTCTAAAGAATTTCCTTGTCTTTGTTCGCACGTGCCTTTTGTGCTCTCAAGGGCAAAGGAAACGCCAGAGTAAACTTGCCTTTGAAAAGTCGGCTGTTGTGGCTAGCTAAGGAGAAAGTAAATTTCGGAGCCGTTCGCACTAACATAATACAAAAGCATCGTGTCGAAAAAAGGCTTGGAAGACAAATCATCACTTAGAAACACGAAAACTGGTCACTGAGCCACGGCGAAAATCATGCCTAAAGTCTAGACTCACGAGTTGTATGCTTGTCTTTTACGTTTTACTACAATTCCTATTACTCCAGCACGTTCAGGTTTCACTCTCATTTCATGTCTACCTTGACATTACCATTGCTTCGAGCCATCCAACCAAAGAAAACTTAAGACTTTCACTGCAGAAAAAGCAGTCGTAGCTCTCATCTTTATCCCTTTGGTCAATTACTCAGGAAAAGAAGGTAAACTCAGACAAGAAAGAAAACTTTGGCCTGAGAAAGGTTTCGTACCGTCTCAGTTTTCTTCCTGCGTTGTACATCTTCTGCATGCTCGCGTATTAGTTCAAGATTCAAAGTCAGCAAACGCATCATTTTCCCTACATGATGTATATACAGTTTGAGTAGCAGTGCAGTGTCATCCATCTTTATGATTACAAGGTGAATATCTCATGTATAAAATAAACACATTATAGGGAAAGAGTGAGCCGAGCCTTTTATTGTATTAAACAATGACGTCAATTCACCAAAAGAACCTCTGCCAGAGTTTCAAACAACACTGAATTATGTGCATAATGAATAACTGTATGTAGCAGTTGTGCTCGCTCTTTGAAAACAATAGGACCCCGTATAAAACAAAACAAATACACTTTGAGCTTCTTGACTATCCTTTTCCTACGTCTCAAAGACTCAAAGTTGTCCCAACTTGTTGCGAATCTTGCGAAAAACAAGATTATGAATACTTAAGTGTCTACCACAGATCATTAACTTTGTGCACATTTACTTTGCACAAGTCGTTCACTTTCATCAAGCAACTAATTACTCGAAACAATAATCTTGGTGACTTTGGACAAAAGGCGAAGATAGCAATTATCTCACCCATGACAATTTAATTCAAATAATCCAAATACTTAATGAACTTGTGGCCCTGAGCACAAATCTCATTTTCTCGAGGCGTTTTTAATTGCATTTTGAGTCGTTTACGACTTTTTTATACGTCTTGTTATCAATGTTGTGTAAACAATACTTTTAATATTTCACCACAAGGTTATTTTGTAACATTAAAATAATGAAGTGATTTATACAAACACAAAATATTCTAAAAAGAGGAGCCTCAAATAATCATAAAGCTTCCTATGTTAGCTTCGGGCTATCACATACACATGAATTTATTTAGGCATCCAAAAATAAAGGAAATTCCGATGAAAATTACAATGCTGCACCTCAAAAAGTAGCATTTTTTATTACAGCATAAATTGTTTAGGAATTTAAAAATCTCAACCCTTTGCCTTCTCTATTCGTGAATTTGGCCTGAGGTGACTTCCTAAGTGTAACCTACCAAACCTACCAGCCCATCAGAATCATCAGATAGATTTTGGGCTGGTTTCCCTCCTTGGACAAGGCAAGTTCACTGTTCACGCTGAACTAAAAGGTAGTATAAATTAGGGCACTGTGATAATTACCACGTTACATATTGACACCTCCCTCCCAGGTAATTAAATGTGTACCTTGAAAGATAACCATTGTTGTCCCCTTATTAATTACTGTAAATGCAGCATCATGAAAAATTATGGCATGTAATTAAATCGTTAAGTCGTTCCAATACAATGTTAAGAAATGTGTACATTTTGTAACGCTCGCACAATGCAAACCACACACAAAGTAACAACATTAAGACAATTATCCAAGATACACATCAGCAAACTTCACAGGGCCATTCCCCGTCCACACATTCAGAAATCACGAATAAAAAAGTGGAATGTCAATGAGATGAGAGGGGAATATGAGCAGTTTATATTCCTGTTAAATGGATTCAAGAGGATATAACGTTACGATATCACATGGTTAATGACTCTCGTCATGTTGTTTGCAGATATCGAATGCATAGTGAAAATGAGACTTGACTGCACAAAGTGGCTCGTGGGTACACAAAGCATTGCAGAATCAGCATTCTTCATTTTGCACAAGTATGCGCTTGACCTTGTACAGAATTTTTGGGTGAGTGATTGATGGCGTTTATTGACACTTAACAGGTTGGTAGGGCAGGGCCGAAAAGTCATTTAAATGAGAGCATTAGCATTTTAGAGAACTAAATAATATTTGGAAACCCATCAGGAATTTCATTATAAATAACATTCAAATGCCCTCCAAGCCACAACAACAGAGTTCCGATGTGTCTTTCACGTCAGTGTAATTTATTTACTAAACTTTATTTATGTATTTATTTGCCAAAACTTTGTTTGACAAATTCAATTTAGCACACATTTCCTCAAGTATTTTTAACCTATGCAATTTGATACGACAAAGAAAGCTTAGTTAGTTCGCTCGAGTAGTGAATTTATACGTACTTTTAATTAATCATGCGACGCATTTCTTCTAAAAATAGCAAACACAGCGCCATTTCACAACAGAAATTTTCCACGAAGACCTTACTAGTATAGGTTACAAACGTTTTCATCTTGCAACAACATAATATGATTCGATATAGTGTAACGAGTACCTTATTAAAAAGCACTCCTGTGTTCTATGAGCCTTACCAAGGACATTAGCAAACTCTTCCTGGAATACAGTGAGCACGAGCAAGCTTTTACTGGGATTTTTCCATTGCAGCCTTTAAGGGATTATTTCAGAGATCGTTAAGAATCTCTGGAGACTACTTATAACAGCTCACACGGCTGCAGTACACCAGAGCGTAAAACACGTAAAATAAACTTTTGCAGTACTTGAATGGTCCCACAGAGACAACTAACACAAGACCGTCTTCACTGTTGCATGCTTTTCGATTTCAAATGCGTCGCCTAACAAGAAGAAAATTCGCATAACTTTCCATTTCATTTCACTGTATACAGACCAGAAACAGCACAATGATTCTTTTTTTTAACATCTTCGTGACAAAAATTGGGCCAGAAATACATATTTTATATTACTTTATTTATCTTTCAAGTTTCAATGCCAATTCTGCGTGTCTCATTTTCTTTGCTAAAATATCCTGGAAAATAAATATAACGTTTTCCACCGCTGTTTCTCTGTTTGAAAAAGTCGAAAAAGAAAATCAATGCGGTATGAAATGAAAATGAGAAATCTCTGTACCTTCAAAAAATTCTTATAGAGTAAGGTTCGATGCTCTCAGTAATGGTGTATGCATATGTACAACAGAAAACAATGGGTAGTTGCTGTATAGGTACCACGAATTACGAAAATTCGTGATGTTACTGGCAACTTAACCCGAAAACAGTGCTTTCAAAAACCTGGAACGCCAGAAAGCCACAATCTATTATTCCATGAATTTCATATTAACCATTAAAAAATACAAAAGACGAGACGCCGTCTTTTCGCACGACTATGAATGACAAGAGAAAGCTTGCAGTTTTGTACTTACAGTGTTGTAAATTGTAACAACTCACATTACCGTCACCGGTCGACAACGTCGACAAGGCATGCATGCGTGTACTTTGGTATCTCGTGTAAATATTGACTGTGAAAGGCTTAGAAACAATGTCACAAGGGTGTCATCACGTCGCCATTTCAAAAACCAACGTTTAGAATAATCCAAGATGACGGAACTGGTTGCTGACGCAAATGGTTTTGAAATACACAACGAAATAGCCCCAAATCCAAAAGAATTCGTTAATATAAGAAATGTGACAAAGCTCCCTCATTGCATGAAAGTTTATGGGTGACACAAAGGTACACATTAAAAAGGAAACATTGAAATTGTCATCAGAAGGATTAAAAGAGAACACGAACGACCGGCGCCACTGAATAAATAAAAGTGTTCTCATATGCTCTAAAGAAATAAAGAGGTAATTTGAGCCACCACTACTATAAAAACGTTGACAATGCCGTATTGTGTTCACACAGTCCCTTGTCGTTTCTTAAAGAAACTTTCGTCAAAAAGAAAGACATATTGACAAAAAACTAATATTATTCAATGACACGATATGTTAGTTTGCTTACGGATTTAGCTGTCGTTTTGTAAGCACAGTTTTTATAAAACATACTACAGAAGCATATAATTGTGGATTTTAGTAGTCTAATAGTGATACCAACAATGAGTCATAACAATGACACAAGAGTATATGACGCATTAGACATTCAAAGATGAATAAAAACGCAGCGACCTTGAAAGAAAATGTTAACGTAACATTCCCCAATTTTTTGATCATTGATAAATAATTACGTTTAGGACCGTAATAACAACTGCATCGCTGCACGCATTCAAAAGGTGTGTATCGTGTATGTATGACTACAACCTGACACGGAAAGACAGAAGATAAAGTTTTGTGCTCCGAAACCAGCAAACCCAGGGTTTTGTAGTTTTGTCCCTTCTGTTCGTCATCATTCCTATGCATATTTTATGTATAATCCTTCATCCATTTTTTGTTTTACATTCGGATGTGCATTCGGATTACAACTCCAATGAATTTCACTTCGATATTTAATTAAGCGTAAGCGAGCAAAGTATTTC
>JABASF010003318.1:0-10740 GCA_019776145.1 Harlomillsia oculata
AACGAAAGTCTTTTTATATATTTCTCCCATTCTTAACATCTTCCCAAAGCAAAACTCATTCAAAACCACTTTGCATTTCAGAACTTCGCCGACTTTATTTGAATGCTCATCGCATTACAGACGTTTCAGTGGCTTATGGAATTGTGAAATGTTGCACTTTGGACTATTTGTCTTTAGATTACACGTCGGTAAGATGCCATTCATGCTCATTCCAAATGCGACATTAAGTTTTAACTGAAAAATGATTCTCCAGCTTACTCTTCTGGACAGGTTGTGTGCAAATGTTCATATACATAGTAATGTCTTTTAATATAATTTTGCATTTTACAGACAACTGATGCTGCGATTCGAATCTTTGAGAAGATATTGGGTCGCAAACGCTTGTATGAAACCGAAGAGAGGATCGTGATATGAAGCATTCAAACGTTCGAGTGTCTGTGTCGCATAATTGCATTCTTTCGTTAATGATTTGATTTGATCGTCAAACTGGGCTGGGCAACAGAACAAAGGCAAAAAAGAAGAAAAACAACTAAATTTAACTTTAATGTAACTTTTAATTACCGTATAAATAAACGAGAGTCCAAAAGCGTTTTACCTGTCGCCGCTAACGCCGTCGTCTTATGAAAGTCATGCTCACATTCATAATTCACTTGACAACAGTGAAATCATTTGTTTCACTTTTGACGAATTCTTCATATGGTTGCTGTCGCTAAACTTGTAAGCGTCGAAGATCTGCAACTTTGCGATTGCGACTCTCTAAAGATCATAGGAAAAGGGCGCGGTGATTCGGTGAATGCACAACCGCCCTTGTAAACGCTACAGCTAAGCTGCACGCTGCACTATTGGATTGGAGATTGGATTCACAAATTCACATTTTCCTTGTACTGCAGACGGCAGTCATAAAAAGTCAAGTCAAGAGTAAGTTTGGCAGGTTCACATTTCACTGGTTTTTTGGCATTTCATTCTCACTGGTGGTACTGCAGTGCGGTTTTTCTCTCGTGGTTTCCATCTAATCACATGGTAAGATTCATTTTTGAGGTTTGGAAGTTCGTTGTAGCGTGTTTATTGACCATAAAATCATCATCTGATCGCAGTTGGACATTTTGAGTAAAAAGGATTGAGGAACGTCGGAACGTGCTTATATTGGAATTGTGAATACGTTCCGGTGAGGTTATTATTCTTAAAGGTCAGTTTGTTAGAATAAGCTATGGTTTCGATTTTCACTGATTTTTGAGTATATTTGGGTGACCAGTGATAATGGCGGTGACATTTTAGATTTGGTATGGTTTTCAGATGGCCTGCCCTTATGATATTGGTGAATTTGGATTGGTCGAAAAAATTAAGAATAACACTAAGTTGCGAAATTTTGCATTCAATCAATGTTACATTGTCGTGTTTCAACCGATTGACTATGCCAGGACGTTGATACAGGTACGAGCACTGGAAACACATTGACCTTTGACACTCCACTTTGACTCATAAAGAAGATTTATAAATGAACCGGATGCTTTTCTAAACTTTCAGCTTGGATATGAACCGTTTCCTCCTGTGGAAGCGAATTTTCTCGGCTTTGGTTCAAAGTATCTAGCACTACCGAACGTCTTCGACTACAGTAAAGACATTCGAATATATTTTATGAAATATCCAACTTGAATTTTGAATATGAATCTTATTCATTCATAGTGATTGATTCTGTTGTGTAGTAAAGTACATCAAGTCTGTCGATGGGTTCTTTGGCTGTTTCCGGGGTCTCACTGCTCGACTGTGTCAAAACGCTGTGAGCTCATTTACTTATAATCAATTGCTGGCTCTGAGTCCGTTTCCAAATGAGACATCTCCACCCCCTCAAGGAGCTCAAAAGAAGAAAAGTAGCCGATTGTTCTCAAAAGAGCTTATTGAGCAGAACTGCATTGACGCTAGATCATGTTCTTGGATTCGAAGTAGCACTGACTTGGAAGTGAAACAAGTGGTGCAAAAATTTACTTGGGATTTAATTTGCACTTCCGTTGCCACTATTGCATCCCATCCTTTCTATGTTATTGCAGTCCGAAACATGGGTCAATTCGTAGGGCGAGAAACAATTTACAAGTAAGAGTAGTAATTATAGTAATAATGAATTTGTATAATGGACAAAGAATTCTGATTTCATTGATATGAAATTGGTTTTCAGTTCGCTGCGGGAATCCATTGGTGAAATATTCCGTGAAGAAGGAATCGTTGGTTTCTTTGCCGGACTAGTTCCACGTTTGATGGCTGATATTTCTAGTATATTCCTAACAGCAGCTACGTATTTTGGACTACATTACTTCTTGGGTGGAAAGCAGCAAACCATGGAAGGTGTTTCCCTCATGGCATCAAATGTGAGTTTTCATTTTAAATACCGTTTTACTTACCGCACAGCGTACAGTACGTGAAATGCAATGTGGTGATTTCTTTTCGCTAGATAATTGCAACGTCGTACACCTATCAATTCCATGTGCTATCAGCAACAATGGCAGTCAACGGATGTGGTTTGGCCATCGGTCGCTACCCTTACACACAACCTCTTCCTTTCGAATCATGGCTGGAGTGCTTTTCACATCTTCGTGATATGGGACAGTTAAAGCGCGGCTCTTCTCTCTTTGGACGATACTATGGTGGCCCAGTAGTAGAAATTAACAAAGATAGGAAACCCAGCGGCTTTCACTTTGGCCCACGTCATCCCCCAGGTTTAGGTTGGCGAGACCCACTGATGATCCCAGGTTCCAAAATGTCAACGTACTAAAGACAAAGAAAGACATAAGATGACTGACCAAATGCTAGTCATTTGCAGTAATAAGTTAAAAATCTGCATGAATCCATCTTGTTATTATACTCTAACAAGTATCAAGTAATTATGTTCAATGATTCAATGTCAATTCGGCTGTATGAGCAATAGTCATTTAATCAATAAAGTAATGTGCCATTCTGTTATGTTGTAAATGAAAATCATAGCAAGGTTCCAATTTTAGCACATTTGTTTATTGATATACATTACAATCTGTTTGAGTCATTTATTCATGTCACATTTATAACACAAAAATGGGTAACGAAAGTTATCATACCATTACAAGTTTGTTCTTGTCACATTTTTAAAAATTGTTAAGGGTTAAAATAAAGTAAACATTAAAACTTACTGAACTAAAAGCATTCATTGGTATCTAAAAAAGCTTATAGTACACTCAACTAAAAAGGATTGAGTACTAAAAAAAATCATACAAAAAAAGTGTGAATGTGAAGATAGGACAGTCTGAACTGAAGTCTGAATTGAGATCTCTAAAAACAAAAAATATCAAACGTAATTTTTATAATACAACAGAACTCGTGAGATTATAAGTTTTTTGATAATACTAAAAATGAAATGCCATAATAATCGCTCTCTTCCCTCACAATAAAAGCTCACAGAATCATCAACTTTAGTCATCTTCAGTCACTTCCTCTTCATGATTTACACGAGCAATTTTTAAGCCTAATACAACCTCCACTGGGACTTCGATAATAATTCACTGTCATTAAATCTATTCTGTATTGCTTTTACAAATTCGTTAAAGATGCACAAAAATTTTCACAACATTAATTATTATTTTTTTTCAAGTCTCATCTGGTTATTTTTTGAGACTTGTTACACACACGAAACATTAATGACACGTAGAACACAATGATGCATAGTTGGTTTTCCATTATTACATTATTGTTATTGCATAAATTATTGGATAAATCTTCGTAAAATGCCATACTTCGTATTTTCGTATTGTACTCGGTGCAATATGGTATAATACGCTGCGTAAAACTTACCTTTAATTTAAGTTAACTCTAATTCTAAAATTAGTGATGATAATTAAATTAATAATACTTTGCAGTATTGCAACTCGTTTGTCGTTTGCAACTGAATAATTATACTGTTTAAAAATGGATAAAATGCGTTTCATGTTTCACATAATCGCCCAACGGCACAAACTTGTCAGGATACGCTTGTTTAAAACTCTGTTCATATAATGTAATTAAATTAATATACTCATAAACCGTAACTTTTTGATTATTTGATTGGTATCCACAAAGCTACAACGTAAATTAAAATGGTTTTCAAAATGTTTCGTCAAGTCATTCTAGTTTAAAAAATACCCCTTTACATTTCTTTTACTAGAATATAAAATAAAGTCACTGCAGATCTGAATAAAATTACAAAAAATGTCCGTCAAAAGTTATTATCAAGTTACGTACGCTAGGTTTTAAAATTGTCAACTACACTCTGCTATATATCCTACTTTAAGAATGTTTACATTACGGCTTGACGTTGTTTTTGGACAAAATTCACATTTGACACCCTTTGTCATGCTGTAATGAAGTTTATTATACTGCCATTCCCATTGAGTCAGTGATGGACAGTTCTTTATATCAAATACCAATTAAAAATAATTTTGCAAACTTCTGCTTTGTTGTTATTGTAATGTCGAGATTAAGGATCCTAAACCAAAATCGGAAGTTTTATAATAATATGATCATCAGCTGCAATTAAAAATTGAACAATTTTTAAAAAGAGTTGACAAGATTCTTCACAAATGCAGCATCACCATTGCTTTCGACGATTAAAGACCCGCCGTGAGCAGTTGCATGATGTTCTTCCAGTAGCTTTTTTGCAGAGAATGTGAGTTCGCATCCTTTGCATTTGAACTTGTACTGTCTTGGACTTGGCAAAGGAGCTTTGTTATTGGCATGTTTGCTCATATGATTCTTCAAGCTTTGTTTTGAAGACAGTTGTTTCCCACAAGTTGGACATCCAAAGTCTCTCATTTTCATACCTCCTTTATTATTGATTGGGATCATTTCCGGGATTGGTTTGCTGTTCGGGGATTTTGTTGGCGACGTCGTCGTAGATGTAATCGGAACTCTCAAAGAGCCTTTGGCATGATTTGCATGTTGTGTCTTCATGTGGTAGGTAAGATTGTGTCGGAATTTGAATTTGGCCATACAAAATTTGCAAGCAATTTGTTGCTGTTTTGACTGATCCCCATGCAAAGCCTTGATGTGATGTTTGAGCAACAGAGCTGTCGTGAATCCCGCTTGGCATACGTCACAGGTAAATGCGCTTTCGGTTTTTGAGTGACATCGCATATGTAATTTTAAGTGATGAGCTGTTGAACACGGTTTATCGCAAATTGGACAATTCACTTTTGCATTCTCTGGAGTTTGTACATTTCCTATTAAAGTGTCATACAATTTCCAATTAATCAATCTGATCTGACTAACTTCCTGAAAAATGATGTTTGGTACATTTTTATTATCCGAGATAGAAATCCCGGATGGATGGTTTTTTTACCTGGATGAGCCTTTCGGATGTGACCCTCCAATGTAGCAGCACTTCTAAACTTTTTGCGACATCCTTCTTCATCGCACCTGAGCACTTCTTCCTTGACTGAATTAGCATTCACGTTGACCGGCACGTCTGATTTCTTTTCGGGTGATGGTGTTTTCAAAGGGCTCGGCTGTCGTAGATTGTAACCCTTTCGTTTTCTCTTTTTGGACCGCCTTGATTTCTTTTCTTCTCCATCACTGTCAGAATCCGATTCGGTCCCAAACGACTGCGCCTGTTGCTTTGCAAGTTCAATCTCTGTAATAACATCATGTCAGATGATTATTAACATTAACATTACGCCATACAAAATAAATACTTTTCAAACTGATTAATAGACTATCAATGTGATAAAATCGAAGATGAGTGAAAGTAATTCTAATTAAATTATAAATAGAAAAAATAATCTTTGGAAATCTAACCTTCAAGTATTTGTTTGCGAAATTCCACGGTAGAGACAGGATTTGCACGACTGTTGCGAATTTTTGCAGCGACCCGTCTCTTGTAGAAACTACGTGTAAGCTGATCTTCAATGTCAGTGCGACATTTGCTCAATCCACTTTGAATCTTGACCAAGTCACCCAACAACCTGTCAATGTACCCGATCTTCTCAAGACAAGAGGTACAATAGGGGGAATTGAGGAAACTGTCTTCGAATTGACTCTGAGCCAAATTAAGAAGGACGCAAAGACTCTTGCTTTTGTTCTGACTTGAGAGATTGTTGTTGTTATTGTTTACACTGCCACTTGTCAAAGCAGCCAATGCAGCGTCTGACAGCGTCACGTCACAAATGAGACAATTCGTGGCCATTGTCCAGGACTCGGAGTCGTGACCAAATGTCGAGCCCTTGACTCAGTCAGAGTTGACCCAAAACTCAAAACGTCTCCCAAGGGGGAAATTCCTTGATTTTTAAAGGGAAAGGCAGATGTAGATGCATGTGTTCGGTGATTCCCGCTTGGTTGGACAATTGGCGTTTTGGGTCTCCCTTACTCCTTGTCCTTACTTGATTTTTTATATTCGGGGACGCAAAGTTGCAACTACAACTGTTCGTCTGGCTCAACTTCCCTTGCAGAGATGGTCCTAAAGTTCTAAACGAGGGACTCTCACTCACTCTCTCTTCTTTCCTTATTTCCTCTCCTCGCTCTCTGCACTCTCTGCACTTCCAAAACCATCATTTACCATTACATTCCATATGCCTTTGCCTCAACTCTTTATATTGCACTTGGATTCTACAATATACAGTCAAGTCAATGTCAAAACGAACGCAAGAGTAGATTTTCAGCCCATTCACTCTTCACTTTACGTTTACTGAGTTTACTCCAACCAACCTTATTATCAACTATGAATGCATTCTTCATTTCCTACAATGTTATTTTTTCACTTCGACCACTACCATTACACGATTACATCACAAACAACGCTAAAAGTCCTGTCTCATGATTGTTGTCTTGTCAGTCGACAGTCGTCACACTGTCCTATCCACAGTTTACCTTTAAACCATTCATTTTCCCCATTCTGCCTGTTCACATGAGCTCACATGTAATGTACAATAATGACAATAAGAGCTATTATTCAGTACTCGTACTGAAGTTCCACCGTTTGACTCATTCAAAGAATGAAGGACTCAGATTCCACTCTTATTTTGACTATGTTTTGCTTGTTTTGTGTACCTTATAAGTATAGTTAGTTTATAAAATATAATATGATATAAATATAGTAAATGAAATATAGTTCCATTAAGTTTGTAAGTTCCATTATGATTATCCATAGTCCCATTCTCTGTAACTGTATTATCTATTTTCTCTAGAACTCACGACCACCACGACACGACATGACTGACGACCTGGACCTGACGATCCTGATGAAAATGTAAGTCTATAATGCTGGATGCTGGATAAGTTAGTTTTGATTGGCATTGACTGAATTTAGAAACAGTATTTCAAACCCAATCTGAAGGTTGTATGAAACTAGATTCAAGTGAGATAGCTCTTAATTTTTTAATCAAACGACATTGTAGGTCCCCATTGATAGACCTTTGACAGTTTTAGAAATGAAGGCATTAGATTGTTTATGAAACGACAAGATGACAGTGACAATGAAGTGACATGTCCTTGGAGTACCATGACTATGTGATCCGAAAATCTGTGATTCGGAAGCGTAGAATGTTGGTTGTGATGGCAGTGTTTAATGACCGTTCAGTAAGCTCACTCACGGGAGACAGACAATATGAAATATAGGGTGTTAAAGAGTGATGTGACTGAAACCCTTGTTGCAATAAGGCGTTCAATATCCGTTTTTGTTATTGCTGGAGAAATCGTCATAAATCGTCATATGGTTTTGTCAGGGAGTTTTCTCATATCCTTCTGAAAGTAGAGACGAGGAGAGAAAGAAAATAAGAGACGAGAGGACTGAGGAGATGAAGAGAAGAGAAGCGAAAGAGAGACGAGAGAGTGAGAGAAGATGAAGGGAACACGTCAATGGAATGGAAGATGTAAAAGCTCCTTCGTTTGAGTTAGTGGAGGAGAGCGTCTCGTTCTGATCAATAATCAGTTCATTGTATAACAGTAACTGTGCCCGTAAGCGTTCATCGATAAAGTGTGGCATGTGCGGAATTCGTCGCTCCTTCTGATCCCACTATTCTTGTGGGCTTAAGGCTTCTTTCGAATCTCTTGAGCATACCTGTCGCATTGGTTCTATTCAGCTCATGCTTTTATTGAAACTTGAAACGCTACATTCACAATAATAATGGCCACGTTTCAATAAAAACACTCACTTGATCCTTCTTTTAGACCACACATCTACGCAATCAAAAGCATAAAGCTAAATATTTATACAATAACGCAATAAATTTTCTACTTTCTATGCAGGGATATGTTAGTATTCTGATTCCTTCTTATTCACTGCCATTCGACTGAATTTTGCATATTAGAAATTCCCCATAGTCCATGCTGTAGTCTGCTCCTTGGAATGGAGAAGCGTCGTCGTGCCCGTGCCTGAGAAGTTTTCGAAAACTGGAAGTCGTCGAATAGATTTTATATGGGAAATGGAACAATCAGACCAGGTTTTAAGAGGAAAAGACGGATTGGGAGTTTACTTCTACTTTCATTCCAGTCTCTTCTCCAGTCTCGCTCGAACATCTCGGCTCCTTCCCCATCTCATCCCTATTATGAAAATAATGCGCAAGTTGTCTTCTCCTCAAAATCTTCAGAATTTCAACTCACTCACTCACTTCCCGTCCCTCGTCTCATTCCACTCTTTATTCGAGTTCGAATCTACCATGTCGTTTTCGTCAACTCTTTTGCCCTAACGTAATAAAGCTCTCCTAGTAATTTATGCAAGTTGGAAGCTCTCAGCTCTGCGACTGAGTGGTTCTCGTTCCATGATGGCTCAAGCAATGGAGGCATATTGAGAATTTTGTTCACGTAGTGATTCGTAATTTGTCCTGATATTGGCAGTTGCCTTGTACCGTTGCTTTTGCCTTTAAGTCCTTCGCTTCACTTCTTGCTTTTGCCATATAGTAAACTCGAGTCATCATGAAAGACCACCCTTATATACTTCCCAGACGTTCCTTCTGTTCCATCCCATCCAGAATTACATTGTGTGATATATTTGTAGAATCTACTACCGTGTTCTACATTTATAACAAACTTTGACTTCTTCCCTTTTTCTTCCTTCGCTTCGGGCACCAGACAAGAATCACCACAATACACGAAACGGCACAAGAAGAAAGCATTTTTTCATAGTATAGTACTTTACTAACTTAGACTAACTTATAAACTGTACTGTGTACGGATACTTCAATGTTAAGCCTATCAACTTCTTACAAACTTGGTAAATCTGAAAGAAAGGCTGAAGATAAGAGTCTTTCCTATCGACCTCCAATAAAAGTTGGCTTGCTCAACTTGCTATCGTGAATCGAAATTGAAAGAAATAAAGTTATATAGATTTGTTCAAAATCCAGCAAAGTTGAAGTCTAAAACAGAAGGGAAATCAGTCGTGCACATAAAGACAAAGTCATTTCCAGAAACAGAGAGAACGATGAAGCATAAAATCAAATCTTCTCCGAGCTTTACAATATTTAAAGCTGTATATATTCCTTCATATCAACATTAATAAAATAACAATTTCATTCATAATGCTATACATGCTATACGTTTCAAGCTTGAACGAACGAGTGTTGTCGTCTCATCCTCATCATCAACAAGTATGCAAACAAACAAGCCAAACAAAGCAAATCATCTTGTCGAAATCGATCGTTTGCAGTCTTCAAGTCCAGGTCATAGGGAACATTCTTATATTGTTATAGTGGATGAAATGACGACGAAACCACCAAAGTTGGGTTATTACATGGCACATGTAATGGGAATTGCGAATCAAAAAGGTAATATGGCAATAGGAAAGGCGTTTTGGTGCTGTTGTTACGTAGAAGAGAAGAAGGAGAGGTTTATAATAAATTTTCTGGATCTGGTGGTGGTTTTCTTGTGCTTTCAATGCTTATGCTTATAAGTGCTGACTGGTTTGGTTTGATAGTATATAGTGGGACTTGTGGGACGCGAGACAAAAAGTTGCAAGAGCGCCAGTGCGATCTTGCAGTCAGTCGCACACAGGCACTCGGTGTGTTCGGGTGTGTTCATGTCTCTTCGGCTCTTTTTGAGGCAATCTGCTCCTGGCGAAGTAGCGACACCGACCAAACTATAGCGACCACACCAGTACTTTTTCCACATCTTCTGTCTCTCTCTTACTCTCTCTCCCTTCTCTCTCCAACTCTCTCTGTCTGCTCCGACGACTCTCCCTTGTGGAGTCAAGTGCAGGGCGCAGATCGACACCGCCCGAATTTCATCACAAATCAATCTTCATGGGCTCCAGCTCTCTGCGCCCACACAAACTCACCAGACACTTTCACAGGAGATTCCCGAGAAACAGCAACTCAAGTCAAAATGCGGAAGTGGACGCGATCCATCTAACACTACCACTGTCCCATTCCTCTACGAACCTTCCGAAACCAACCCATGATAAAATAAACACAACTGGTCCAGCCTCAGAGTCTCAACCAACCCATTCATTTTCTCTCAATTTGAGACTTTCTTCAGCAAACTTAAAACTAGCCTGAGACAACGCATCCACGCCTATACGCGCAAACAGAGAAAGTTTCTTTTCTATATACAAAATACCACTTTTTCTTCATCATGTTGCCAACTGATCTGGCACTTTTATAGTCTACCGAGTCTACACATTGTGTATTAAATTGTGCAATTTATAAACAACAGTATTACGTATATTTACTGCGTAGAATATTTCCAAGAGTTTATACGTACTAAAACTACTCTGCCAAATATAAATACGTGCCAAATTTTCACCAGCTGGGTGAAAGC
>JABASF010003319.1:0-10739 GCA_019776145.1 Harlomillsia oculata
AGTCGACAAGGTCAAAAAGTTTATTTGTCAATTGTGCAGTGTGATCTATTGTCTACTTTTGTGGTCCGACTCAACAACTATTTGCAAACCATTAGCATTTTGCTGAATTGGTTGCATTTTACATGGTTTTGTCATTATCTCATTAAACAACAACAATTAGTACTATTCCACTAAACTAGTATACAGTATCTTGATCAGTATAGTATTCAAAGGATAGTCTAGTACAACATGAGCCTGGTAGACATCTACAATCTACATACTTGTTTCAAAATTTTCAATCAAAACTGCTATGAATTTTAATAAAAGGTCTGAATTTGATATGATTAAATGGAATTGACTAAACATGTTTGTTTTCTTACAGAAGCGCAAAATTTTGTGCTCAGCAATTCTACCTATCATCCTGTTATTCCACACACCTTCTTGCCAATCTTCTGTGCATGTACCTGTCGTTCTGAGCGAATTTGGAGATCATCCTTGCAATTCTGGGGAGGCAAACTGTGAGCTGTCAAAAAATTGTGAATATTCAACGGACTGTGTTCAGAATGCTTATTGCAACGACGACAATGAGTGCGCTTGTTATGTAACGCATGCCGCAATCAAAGGACGATGTGTTACGAAAGGAAAATTGTCTGAACCTTGTGGAACCTCTAAGCCTTGTCACGCTGAGCTTGGTCTTCAATGTGTCGCAGGTACGAGACATAAGCAAAGATAATTAAAGTTTGCATTGTCTTAATCATTATTTTAATTTTTCTCAGGAATTTGTGAATGCTTGGATGACCATATCCCAACCGAGGACGGGAAGCATTGCATGCGATTGGTATTAGAATCCTGTTCAGAATCGGAGCCATGCAGAGACGGATCCTTCCTCAAATGTTCACCGGAAGGAACTTGCATTTGCGAAAATCCCGAAACACAATGGTACAACCCGTACTTGAAAGAATGCATGAATCTTGCTGGGACACACTGTGTGGACCGAAATTCCGGGGATTTCATCAATTACATCACACCAAGTTGTGTCCCCGGTGCTGAATGCACACGAGCTGGGAAATGCCGATGCACTTCTGGATTTCTCATGGTCCAGAAAACAAGACAGTGCATTCAAAAGGCTGGGTTTGGTCAAAACTGTTCCAGTCAACGTCCATGCGACGATGCTCAAGGATTAACATGCGACCATGGAAAATGCGTTTGTGCTACTGAGAACTTGGAATACGACAAAGAATCCAACTTTTGCAAATCCGAGCAACAAGAAGTAGAAGTTACGAACCCAACTAAAGTGAAGACTAAGAAACCTAAAGATAATGATGATGACGACAATGTCGCGAACAACGGTTGGAATTATGCCCCAAGTGTTTTTATAACTTTAATGCCAGTTATTTTAAGATTTTTTATATGGTATTAGAATACCTTGGTTCTACGGACGTAAAGTTCGAACAAGATTTATCGACAATCCCAAGCGGAGCAAAAAAGCAATGGGGATAATGTGTCCGCCCCTGGTCGAGTTCATTATTAAATTAATTAAAATGCACAAAATGAACCAATGAACAGAGTTCATTATGACGATGACCCCCGGACATTTTTTTGTATTGTGTTGCTCCTCTTGAGTTTGAACAAATGAAGTTCATGAAGTTGTAAGTTGTAATGTTGTAAAGGTACAGTTTCAAATAAAAAAAAGCTTATGTAAATAAATGATGAATTCTTATTCTAATTTTAATGCTAAATGAAGCATGAAAGCATGATGCAATGATGCTGATGCAAAGATAGATGGTAAAAGTTAAAATGCACCGAATCCTGCGTTTCCAGAACCTGTCTGCTCTCGAAGGAAAACGCGGCAATCAGAAGCCTCGTGCCGAACCGCCTTTGCTTTGTCAAAGTTTGTGCTTGTCCTTTTTTCGTGTTTTTGTTGGTTCATAATTTTTTTTCATCTTTCGTTTCTGTGCCTAATTTTGATCTTATAATGATCTTTGACCTTAGATAATATTAATATTAGTTTTAAGTTATTTCATATTACAAAATATGCAAATAATGGAGGACAATTCCGAAAGTTTGACTCCACCAAGTTCTCCAATTTTTGGATACAGTGGAGGTTTCACGTCATCCAAAGGTAAAGTTATGTGTACCACTTATTAATTTTTAACGACTTACTTAGTTTAGAATAATGACTCTCTGTGTGATTTTTTAATGTTTTTCTAAAAACTTTGTACTTTCTATACATTTTAGTATGTTTAATGTTTTGTAGATTCGGAATCGGGTATTGTTTATTGTTTCAATTGCAAAGGACCACCGAGATTTGGTGATATGTCATTTAGTTCTGAGGGTCTCCTCTTGCGACGTCAATTAATATCAGCAATTGAGACTTTGAAATCCTCAACACATCTTTCATTGGATCAAAAGAAAATACTTTATCAGTTTTTTGGACGAAGGAGATTCGACCCGTTTGACATCGATCAGCTGAAGCAGATTATTTTGTTATGTCGAAAGCAGTTTACCACTTTAGATGTGTTGTCTCAGCCTGCGTACGATAAGAATATGATGGGCTGTAATTCACTAGATCCGTGGATTATTAGGAAAGATATCTGTCAATTTATGAAGTTTGTAGTTACCCATCGACGTTTGTTCAAGACTGATCAATTAGAAACTATTTTTAAAGGGTTAGTAAAGTCTCTTGCAACTGTGGAGCACTGGTCAGCATCCTTGAAAGGACATTGTGGCTTTCGTGATGGAAATAAGGTACGAGGAGAGCGAGGAGAGTCGTAAATTAATATTAATGGGCTTAGCTGTTATCAATTGATTTAAACTATTTTGATCTTGATCATTTTCAGTGCATTTCACCGTCGTACCATTTCTTTCATACGAATTTGGAACTTCGTTGGTACATATTGCAGCTATTGGGGTTGAAACCGTCTATAATCGACTGGGTTTTGGATGACTTGATACGCTTGGCATGGTTCAAATACACAGTTGACAATGATTCAGATTTCAAGGATAAGCAGCCTTTTAACTGTTGCTGTGTACGAGAATTATGGACCATGATTCGATTGTTGTTGGATAATATCAGACCAACTGAGGTACACCGTACAATTTCGATTCATATTCACAATAGAATACAATATAATCGATTTCACAAGATTCAATTTATATAAAAACAATAATTAGAACTTTGGTGTTTCATTTCCAGAGAGGCTTTTGGAACTTCTTTCACGACGCTTTTAATAGAATGTCGTCAATAATACAAGGGGATTCGTTATTTAGTTTGTGGCTCGTCGTGAACATCGCTCCTTTAAGTTCATATACGCTAAGTGGAATCTACAAAAATCAAGATCATGTTTGTGGTTCTGACCAAGCGTGGCCAGTTGTGTCTACAATCCTTTCGTCCTGGTCTACTCGTGGTGGAAGAACTAATGACATGATTGGGATGGTTAATCAGTTACTTCCGTTATGGGGATTTGATTTAGAAAGCCTTTTAACATTCTGGAACCACTGGCTACCTCGATTAGATAGGAACACAGAAGTTTCTAATTTAGATTCATTCACTAGCATTGAAAAATGGTTTCGCTTAGTGCACATAATTTCCAGTCAAGATTCTTCCGATAATATCTCACAAAGTGCGAAATCGTTATTCTCGTCTGATACGTTTCTGTCATTTGTTCAGCTTTTGAGTAGTTGCATTCGAGCCTGTCAAAATCCAAAAGATTGGCGAAAAATAAATTCTTCTATTTGTTCCAAGTTAACTCCAAAAACTGTTGGAGACTTTGGAGAAGTTGGGTTGCTGAGAGTGAGTACGCTGTACCTTATCATGTCGTATTCCGGAACGGATTCTCTATCAATGGTATGATCTACTAACTGATTTGTACTAATATTTTATTGATAAATTAAACTTGAGTGCGGTTATATAAAGATAATTATCTTTTGCTTTCAGTGCGAGAGATTGACTGAAACTTTACAGTACGGTAAACAAACTTCCGCTCGGAAGAAGACAATATTGAGAGCATTCTCAGTTGCACTTCTAGTGTTGCTCAAAAAGTCCATCGATATCTCGGATGTATGTGTACCTTTCATGTCAATTATCAATGAGCTATTAACTTCCGGGGCGAATGATTCGCAAAAGAAAGAATTCGTAATGGTCTATTTGGAATTATTGGACAATATTGCACCTCCAAATACACCAAGTTGGTGTGAAGTCAACTTAGGAAGGCAGAATCTAATATCGCCGAATCTAACAATTTGGCTTTCTTATTGTGGACCAAATTACCTTATTCGGACGCTGCGACCATTGGGAGCATTGACCAAATCGACAAATTCGAACAGTATGGTTGTGTCGTATGAAAAAGATGAACTTCAACAAGCAATTTTTAACCGGACTGCACCATTTCTTCAAGAAGCCGTCACTGCTAGAGTTAACAGAGTTGGACAAATTGCGACAGACCTCACTCCATTGGCCATTTTGGCTTCAGATTTGACTCTGTTTTGCTGGCGAAAAAGTGATAATATTTATACTCACTATTTTGATCGGTTTGCTCTTCATGAACAGTGTCCACCAGAGATTTGTGGCGTGTTTCTTGAAAGACTACTCGATGATGACGATTTTGCTGATCACGGGCAAAGGGACATTAAGTGGCTACAGGGATGGGTACGACTTATTGCACTTGATGCATCTGTACCTGGAAATCTCACAAGAAAAGTTGTGCCAAATATGTCATCTTCTTTGAGACCTCGTGAAGCATATCAGTATTTCTGTGAGCGAGAAAGCTCGAATTTTCCTGTTTCTGAATTGCAGATTATTTTGAGTCCTATCATCGATCTTTTGAAGAGCGTTATAAACGGTTCCTTAAAAGATGTTATGCTAACTAGAACGATAATACAAACATCGTGTGTTTCGTTGCGACGTATGAAGTTTGAATCTGTTTACGTCAAAGGAAAAACCACCAGTTTCGGTCACGAGGTCATGCAAGCTCTGATATTGACAATGTCGCAAATGACATTCTGGGACAAGTTACCATTGCCTAATTCCGTTGTAGAAGCATTAGAAGATCACCTTTATGATGTAAGTATTTTGGTTATTATTGTTATACTGTTTATGATGGAAAGCGACCGGCATATATACTGTAGCCTGCAGCGTTATCACTATTATCGTATTCAATTTTCAATGTTTTGTACTTTACAGATTTTCGTTTCAATAGTCTTGTCAAATGGTTTATCTAATGACACATTTTTGCAACGTAAGGCGAGGGAAACTGCGCTGTTTTCAATGTTGGCATACTTGAAAGCTGGGAATGTACTTGAAGAAAATCACCCGGGTTTGGTAAGTTGAGTTTCATTTAATCACTCAGCAATAAACGTCTATTGTATTGTATGTTATTCTGTTACTAAAAGTTTATTTTTTGAATTGTGCATAGAGAATAATGCAGTTTGCCGTCGGTACAAATAATGCCTTTGCATTAAATGATGTGATACCCTTTGTCAGTACGCAGTGCACAAGGGATGCTCGATTATTTCAAAGGTTCCTGTTAATAGTCAGCGGTTTTCAATGCAAAGCACTGTCCTCCATTGTCGTCCGCTTACTTCCCGGAGTGCTCTCAATTTACACTTCCAACAAAACCAACACACAAGAAATGCTGACTTCGTGTGTCAAAATCATTCTGTACTCTTGCTCCTTCCCAGCATTAAAAGGCGACGTGTTGCGGTGGTTTGAAGTAGAAATGGAACAAAACTTTGGATTCCGAAGTCGTCGATTTTATGATTTGTTCAACTTATTAGTGCGCTCGTCTCGTAAAGTTATTAAAGAATTTTTAGTCCTTGATCTAATACCGATGATAAAGCATCAAGTCGAGCTTTGCGAAATGAAACGAGGAATCGGTGAAGATAGAACACTAAGGTTCCATCTTAAAGCTACTCTTACTTTGCTTAGCTTTTACTTTGTGATGATGACATATTTAATTTAGAATTCGTAAAAAGTTGTGAATAAATGGCATGATTTTATGATATTTCATTTGTATTTGTAGGCAACCACTTGAAAAGCTCATACGAGATGCAGAAACTATGCACCCTGAAAGATGAAATCGAGGACGAGGATCGAGGATGCCTTTACCTCTTTTGTTAACGAACGCAAACTAAATATCGGGTAATGATGTAACGTGTAAGGAGTTAGAATTGCTATTGCTTTGTCTTTGAGTGTTGAAACTTGAAAACATTTAAAAAAATAAAAATGAATGTACTATGTTGACTTGTTGACTATGTACCTAATTTACTATTAGTTTACATAGTGAAAGTAATTTGTATTTTAAGAATTTACACTTACCATATATTATACGCATTATAAATAAGCGCATGAGGAAAAGTCTGCTGAATGAACGAACGCCAAACGAAACTAACGCATAAATAACGCAAGCCATAAAAACATGCGCACGAATATTTCGTGTCTATTCAAAACTCGTCGGCACATGTACAACGTGCATTTTCTCGTTTGTGAAAGTTAAAGTTTAAAAATCCATTAACCGAAAGAAAGTTTAGTGCAAGAAAGAAGAAACTCTACGATTTGAGATATGAGTACTTCAATAGTTTCCGAATTACAATTACTCTTGTCAATGTACGACTCGGATCAGTTTCGATTTGACGATCCTCAAGTGCTTGAACTTTTACAAGCGTTAGAAAGTGGAAGCGGAATTGCCGACGTTGATGAGTCTTTGAATCCATTGGTTGCCAGCAGTTCTTTTAGTTTTACATTTAAACTGAACACCAACTTCTTTATTGACATGAGAATACCGCATGGATACCCAAACACTGAAAAGGTATCCGTCAACTGCCATTGTAGAGGTGAATCATCCGGTTCCAGTTCCAGTAGCCAAATCACAGCGTTGAATCAGAAGGTACGAGAATTCATTTTGAGTGCTGAAAGTGGTCCGGACATACTTCAAACTGTCCAGCACTGTCAAGAATTATATTCCGACTTGGAAGCTTCTGGGATGTCTTTTGGTGATAACGTCAGTTTGCAGCCGTTTCCTGGTAATTATATTTTATATTGTTATTAACCATAAATAATTTGAAAAACGTTGTACCAACGCTTCTCGTCATCGTCCGTCATGTCCTGAATCGTGAATCTGAATCCTCCTTTGTCCCTTCTCCCTTGTGTCTAGTCAGTCGTGTAACTTGTGACGTTGCGACTTGTGATTCAATTTGGGAATTATTATAATTTGATAGCAAAGGAAGACGCATCTCGTATGCCATTGATGCCGAATATGGATTCATTCACATCATATTTACAACAAACACAAACGTCGATTCTTGGTAGACACTGCAAGTCAGTTGCATCTGACAGGATTTTCCCTTCCGGGAAAACCTGGCTTTGTATGCGTTGAAGGCTTTGAAAATGACTGTGATGAATACTGGTCACAAGTGCGACAACTCACCTGGCAAAAGATTACTCTCGTCCATAAAAACGTTCCAATTGATGAACATGCGTTTGATAGTTTTCAGGAACTGGCTATGGATAAATCTAGTTTTATGCAATTTTTAAATGAGAGAAATCTCGATCATGTAATTAAAGAGTATTTAGGTTTCTAATTTTAATTTCCTTAATAAATTCCTCCGTATATTTTTGTAACGAAGTCAACAATGCAATGAATAATCACGAACTATAACTTTTCACTACAGTATTGTTAATATTATGGAACTGAATAAAGTCAGTGAGCGACTCGTTTCTTCCACATTAAATTGTTTTTGAGCATTTTTAATTAATTTTATTTACAAGGATATGAGATGAATTGAGGGACCAGAAGAAATATTTAATGATTAACGTAAACAATATGTTTATAGGAACTTAAAAGGTAGTTTCGGTGACTTTAAGTACTTTCCGGTGCTCCAGTTGTGGTCATTGGTTCTTCAGTAGTTGTAGTTGTGGAAGTGGATTGATCTGTTTTAATTGGGGCACCATTACTCCCCACTTGAGGACTACCTTCTTTCAATTTCTGAGCGACACGATCGAAGCCATCGTCATGAACGGTTTGTTCCAAGAAAGCCTTGTCATCTGCAGTAGCGGTGTCCTTTTTCAAATACTTGATTTGCAACGCCCGGTAGTAATCAGGGAATTGGTCAATGAGAACTTGTCTCCAGTTGATTAGGTTTTTCGTTTGTTGTTCCGTGCACACGAGACATTCGCCTTCCAAAGCTGCCTTGACTCGAGCTGTTTCATTTGAATTCGATTAAATAATAACGGTTAATATTATCAGATTGAAGCAGGGGCAGTATTTTTATAAATGGTTGCCTTACGTTTAAAGAACTTTCCAACAATGTCACAAGGCCCGTCTTGAAGAAGACATTTCAGTTGAAGTTTAATGAAACGTTCGTTTTTCAAATAGGCACTCACGTCAATGTTGTCCAGTTCAGGTTGAAGTTTAAGTGTGCCCCATTCGTTTCTTTGCAACGTTGTAGCTCCCCAGGCTCCGGTAATTGCTACCAGGATTAATAATGTAAACGCGTGCATGATTTAAACTTTTTCTTCTGTTTTTAATCAGTCTGTCGAAACTGTTGAAGCCGTTTATGTTTACGTTTACGTTTATGTAAGTGAAAAATCAGAATGATAGAGTTCACCGTTCAAATGTGCTCATTTTATACTAGTCGTGCTCCTAGAGCTTTATTTCATGGAATAATTTTTTCATCATACTACTGGACAAAGATAAATTGTGTTTTCCAACTAGTTCAACATACGATAGTAGAAACAGTAGGAAAAGGTAAATAAAAACGGCATTTGGCAGGCTACTTGCTAAAAATCCAGCGTGCCGGAATCATCTTGATCGCATCTTCTCAAGTAAACAATCATCGTAACAATAAAAGATGAATTCTGAAGCAAGTAGTAATGTCTTTGTTTGCCAATTTGTACATATAATCGTAAAGGTGAAGGCGAAGGTAATATAAAAGTCATAATAGGCTTAATTGTTATTTCAATGATTGAGACAATGGATATAAAGACGGGCGTTGTAAGCTTCATGAATTACGTCAAATGTGGACACGAGCGATGCATTAAAGTATGTTCACGTATTTTTGTCGTCACGGGCGAAGCACACAAGACATACTGTTCTATGTGCCAAGGAAAGCTTACAAGCAAGCCAACTTGCGCTTGCACTTGTCCACCAGTAAATTACTAATCGTTATATCTGTGCCTCTGTAAGTTCAAGTAACGTTAAAATGTCAGGAAAAACTTATGGTTAAGCTCATAAAGTCCTGATTATAAAAATACAACGTACATTCAATCCGGTTAACTTTAAACAATGTTTTTGAACCTGCCGTTTTCCTTATTTTGACATTACTGACGTCAGTAAAAGTGCAGTTTTGGTATCACAATCACAACGCGAGTGCTTAGTATGCACAATGTTGTTTTTCTAGATGAAAATTTGTTTTTGGCATATTTTTTTAATCTTTTGTTTAGTCTTCTAAGACTTTTCTAAGGTACATTACGATTGGCTGAAGTCAGTGGTCAGTTTCACAATCTTGAGATTGTGAAGCTAGCTACATGCCTAAGATCATTTACTTTTTGAAGTTGTCGAATATTTCTACAGTTGGAATTCTACTCGATTCTATTTCTGACATGGATTTGTGTGAAGTAGATCGTGCTGCATAGTTTCCATTTCCAAATCCTTGCAGTAGTTTTAAAATTTCAGAGAAAACGGCTACTATTAAAACCAAATTCATAAAAAGTACAGGTCCCATAATCATCATTCCCATCATCATGGGCATGAGGGACATGCTGTCCCCTTTAGTTAGTGTCGCTAGAAATGTTTCTCCAAGTTGTTTAAATCCTTTCTTCATTTCCATCTCTTTAGCTTGTTTAGCTTTCATTTCAGGGGCCATGGTGTCTTTTGGGATGAACTTATCCGTCCGAATTTCATAAGGGCCACAACGCCCCACTACTTGGTACACCTCAGATTTTATACCAGGAGGAACTGAAATTGCCACAGATGTGGATCTTGGTGAACTCCAGGTCACACCTGATCCTTCACCCCAGTTGTGCACACTGTTTTTTGCGTTCGCTAGCATGCCACCAAACTTTCCGGATAAAGCTTCTATTACAGGAAGGCTGCCGGCAGCGGCAGCAGCTAAACTATATGAGAAACCCTTCGTTTTATCCTTCTTTAAATCATGGGTTGTTTGTCGTGTCACCCCTACTTGTCTTCCGTACGATATCTGTTTTGGCACAAGTCCTTTGGTATTATCGAATTCGAATATTTTCTCTACGATTTCCATCGGAGTGCATCTATAAACTTCGTCGTCGTCGTCTTTCGGCGTACGAAATAAGCTTTCACGGCCACGATGGTTATCACCATCATTTTCATTGCTTTCATTTCCAGTGGTGTTGTTTTCAAATTTTTCACTTTTTTGTAATGGAGTTTCATGATCGGTTGGTAAGTCATAGCCTCCGAAATAGGCAGGCTTCTTTGTCGTCGTGACTCTTAAAAGTGTTCCAAACACCGGACAACATATTAATCGTATGTTATTAAGCCCAGTAGCATCCCCGTCTCCTGATTTGAATGCATTATAAATGGTGATTGTTTAGGTTTCTTTGTTTGTATGCATAATTATATGTACATATCGTAATAAGTTATTCGAAAAAAGACTTGTCAAACCTGATCCAACACGCATATCAACCTGCGTTTGTAGACCGCAGACTCCAAAGTTAGTTGGGCACATTTGAGGTGTACCCCATGTTCCTGGATGTGATTCTTCTTGATGGATCTCATCTGGATTACCGG
>JABASF010003320.1:0-10737 GCA_019776145.1 Harlomillsia oculata
AAAAAGTCATCAAATGGATGATGCGCAAAAAAATGTGATAATCGATTTATTATTCGCATTTTATTTGACGACTGAGCATCGACAGTTAATTTTGTAATTACTTTAGTCATTTAATTAGTCGGGATGGATGGGTTGCTGTTCAGAATCAGGATTGACCTTTGGCTCACCCCCAGTCGCACTTTCCAGGAGAGTAGCATTCGCCATTTCTTTAATTTTGGCAGCACGTTCGTACAAATAGCGTCTGTATGCATTTTCGATGTTGGTTGGAGTTGATTCGTCCGGTCCTTTGATTTCAATGACAACTTTTTGTTGCGAGATCATCATGTCCTTGATTAAAAATTCAGAAAAGGGGTAATTTATTTTAAAAAATAATATATACAGTTTCGAGAATCTTAAATTCTGATATATATTATGAAATTGTCAAAGAGTAAAAAAGTAAAAATACAATTGAGATACACAGATACACTCTCTTTGTGCTCTCTTTGGTAGTTGTTTGTGAATTTCTCAAAGACAATCGTGACAGTATGAAAAATTACCAAAATGCGCTGATTGGCTTCTTCCAAATGAGCTTTGGCTTCCGCTTTCTCCATTCGACTCACTTCCGCTTGATTGTCCAGTTCTTCTTTCCGACATTGAAACTTGAGTTGCAAATAATTCCTTTTACATCGAAGATCTTTGACGGATTCATCCAGATTTCCCAACGTCTTGTGCATTTCCTTGTGTTTCTTCTCAGCACGAAACGATAACTCTTTCGCACGTCCCATGAGTCGATCGTACCAAAACATTGTCATCCGAAGTTCATCTCGAAGCCGAAGGCACAAAACCCCACGTTCCAAACAGATTGCCATGATCTGACGAATTAATTCATCTTGAAATGAAGAGAATGAAAACCCAAAAACCCATAAATCAGGTTTGAATAACGTATGAATCACAAGTATCCACGTACATTATTAATCATAAATCATACCGAAACATTGATCGTAAATCATACGACGATTCGGACAAATGCTGGCCGTCATTGCTTGTCTCTCAACTAACAGGAGGGATGTTGATTTATCCAAAGCCGTCACTTCGGAACGGATAGCAGGTTGTTTGGACACGACCATGCGCCATGTTAAACCGTTCACCTCGAATTGGAAAACGGGACGAATATTGTTGTACAGCAACTCGATTTCATAATTGTTAAATCCACATTCCCGACGGCGATTTTGCAGATTCCGGAGCGCCTTTGAGTCCAAGAATGGGAATTCTGGGTTGTACAGACGTCCTTCAGGTGTCTATGAAAGTGATGAAACGGAATCCTTTTTATTTGAAAGAAAACATATACTTCCGGTTGTTTCTCTTTTACCTTCAGTTCGTGATTGTCAATGTCACATTCTAGAAATCGCACTGGAGGATCGTAGCGAACCAGAGTTGTCGGAATCGTCGGACAACCATCCGTTGCTATTACCCGGTAATCCGCCCAGAACAAAGCTTGGAGAGTGTCTTCATCAGGCGTTGGTTCGAAAAGAGGGAAATCGATCCACTCGCAATTAGAAGTATTTTGCATTGCTGCAATTTTCAAAAGACGGTGGGATTTTTTTAAAAATATTTAACAATCTGTGATACAGAGCAGGAACTCCAACTATTCGAATGAATAATTTTAATATGATTTGCAAAACGATCATTTTATATCATTGGGTGATTTACTGTAGCAACATTTTTCCATAGACGGAAGACCGACCGTGAATTGCAATCTTGATTTGAACACGACACAAAAATGGGACAGGAAAGGAAACCATAAAACTCTGACCTCGTGACATGTCGAGAGAGCGGCTATAAAACTGAAGTTAATTTATTGCATTGCTTTTTCATTGAACAAGTGATTTGGATCTATCATCAACGTCTCAGCTGCTGTTTGTTCGCATTTAAGTGTTTTTTTGACTCGTCAAGCCTCAAGGCTCGAAATGGCAGAGATGAAAGAAAAATCCACTTTTTCTCTCAGCTAAAAAGAAAACCATATAAAACTTTCATATGTGCCCTTGGACAGCTCAATTACCCAGTTTTAATAGTTTCGGCTTCCTTTGAGTTTCTTAATTATTTTATATGTGTACTTTGTAAGTTTGTTGAATTAAGACTTTTTTTATTGCCTTCTCATCATTTTTCTCAGCTGTCAAAATATTTCTTGAATGTATTGGAAAATTGAGGACACGTTGTGCCTTTGCGTTTGGGCTCTTCATCTTATTATGCATTCAACAACAATGCATTTTGATTATTTCCCAATTACAGGAACCAGGGCACGTATAATTAAAAGGCACCTGGCAGCGGAAATAATTAAGTGTCGGGAATGACATCAAGGGAAACGCACTCCGTCCCACTCTCCGGCCCATGTGCATTCCTCCGGACGAGTCTTGCATTTGTAATTGCATCATTATCTATTCATTTTCAAGTACAAAAAAAATCAACAATAAATTTACATGCGACATGCTACTTTTATGAGTCAGTTTTTCTGGTTTGGGTTTTTGCGTTTAAGTAGCTTTTCCCCTGCAATCCTCATTATCAAGAGAAATAATAGTCTCTTCTTATCTAAACTGCGTGATGGAACAGTCAAATGGTTCGGAATGGGCAAAAAAAACCGTTGGTTTGGTACCTTTGTGCTTCCATTTCTGAATCAAAATGCGCTTTCTTTTGCAAAAATGTTATGAACAGGATTTTTATTGGGACTTAACACATTTACGACTTACCTTTTGCAAAAAAATTATGAGCTCCTATCTGTAATGGACTTAAATGTGAACACAATACAACAACAACAACCAGTCAAAATTGGCAGGTTAACTCGTTAACTCTCAACTTGTTCACTTGTTGATGATCATTGAATTTCGTAGCGTCAGTCACGTCATAAAAGGAATTTTTTGGCGAGTCTCGCGTTTTTTTTCTTCTGTTGTTGTGGTGTTGTTTGTGTGTGTGCAGTTGATTTATGTGTCAAGTGGTAGCAGGTTTTGAGTTGCCTGGGTCATTTTTCCTTGTCATTGACATCCTTGTCTTTGACGGTGGTCGAACGCCGGAGCCTTGTCTCCTCTGAAGCTCTCCTGTGGACAGATGTCCACCTCCCATGGAGGCTGCATGAGAGAAGATGTCTTAAAAAACAAATCTTGGCATTTTGTTTTTTTTTTTGCAAAGTGAGAGCCTCTCTTTCAAAACGAAAGTGCAATGACTGCCCTTGAAAATGTGACATTCTAAAATAAATCTAAAGAAATTGAGAATCTTGTCCGTTTCTAGTTTCTACTTTTGACTTTTGACCTGAGGACTGAGGAGAGAGATGAGAAAGGCGAGAGTATTAAAAAATATAGGTTTACGATGCTGACCGTCATCATTTCATCATTTTATCATCATCCGGGTGTATTTTTATATGGAATCCTTATAAAATAGCAGAGTCGTAAAAACTCGAGGAATAGATGCGAGCTCAATAAAAACGAAAGAACAGAGGAAACCGCACCTTATCTCTCCAATAGACTCATAAAGATAAGCACTCATGCCCATCCACTAAATAACCTTTTTGATTCGGAGCGCAGACACTCGCAAACACAGCCGTGTAATCAAAGTGTCAAGTTGATTATTCACTGTTTTTCACCCCATCCTTACAGTCATTCAGATTAAGTCAGGCGTGGCTTACAAAAAATAAATACCAAGAACTTAATATCAAATGGTTTAAGTAGTAATCATGAGTAATCGCCAATCCCAGCGCCAGAGTAGCAAAAAAAACTCGCAATAAGCATTTTTGCAAGTTACAAAGCATCATTGCATGTGCCAGTCACAAGTTTTAGGTCAAAAGTCAAAAACGTCATGGGTAATAAGTGAATTCCAAGTTCAATGAGTATAGAAAACCCATTTTTTTGAATTTCTCAAAAATTCAAACAGACAAGCAAGAAAATGGAGTAACAAGTAACATCGCAGAACATCGGGTGAAAGGAAATGAGAGTTGGGTAATTACTAACCGCGGGAATAGGCTGAGAAAGCCTGTCATGTCATGTCGTGTCATGTCAGAGGAGAATTGACGGTGCGCTTCAACCTGCCCGTTTGATCAACACCCTGCACGCCCAGTTTACCAGTCTTTTGTACAAAAAAAAATGCTGACGGCTAATGGCTAATCAGCTAATCAACCTCGTTCACATCCCGATGACCCTTTTGAGAAGAGAAAAATTACCGAACGAACGCGTTCTTTTTTATGATCTGTTGCTTTTTAATCGACTTGATCACGTAATCGTGAACTTGTTGATTGCACGTCTCCACTGAATTCAACTTCTGTCAAATTCAAGTCAGTCAGCTAAACTAATATCGTTGATTTTTCAATGACCGCTGTTTCCCATTTTTCCTTCTCTCCTTTTGTTGTTTTTCGTTATCTTCTCCCGGAGGCAACTTTTGTGCTCCTGCTACTGATGTGATTATGATTAACCAACACCTATTATTATATTAACCAAGAGAAAAGACGCATCAAATGATCGATGATTATAATTCTCACGATTGATGGGCATAAAATGTAACATTTTTCACCTCAATCCTATAAATTAAGGGATAATGATTCGGAAATTAAAAACAAGCCTGGATTTTGATAACCGAAAAATCAACAATGAAGTGACAGAAGAGTGTACAGAGTCTACAGAGTGTACAGAGTACAGGGATTCAAGGTTCAAGACTCGTTTAGGGATTAAGGATGGATTAGAAGAATATCAATTTGTGAGTCAAGTTTCAAGAGTAAAGGGTTTGCGTATGAAGTTAATGTGACTGAGTGCATTAGTGAGAAGGTGCTCAGTGTTCCATCGTCCGTTACATGAAAGAGAAGAAGAGAGGAGCGACTAATAAATAATCCGTTCGGAAATTAATGACTGCCTTATTGCACATTGCACACGTGAGTGCCAAGCATAATTTCTTTTCTGTCTGTTTCTCCGTTGGTCGGAGAGAGAAGGAGACGTAAAGGAACAGAGTGGTTGGTCATATTTCACTTTTTTATTGCGCCTTGTGATCTCCCATAACTTGAGTGTTAGTAAGCCTCCAAAGCTCAAAGTATGATCACTGATCACCATGTAGCACTGCTGGAGAGTCGTCGTGAGTCAAAAAAGATGAATAAGAAAAAAGGTGTGTGTGTAGGACTGAAGGAGCTTATGTGTTCGATACACACATGAAGCTTTTTGGGGTTGGAAAGTGGCTCGTCTCACGACATACCGCCATGAATCATCAGACTAATTGCCATTAGCCTGTCCGACCCCATATATTTACAACACCCTTATGATGAAATCTTACCACGAAGGCTTCGTAAGATTCAGCAGCACCAGCAGCGGTTTCAACATTTTCTCTCCTTGTGTCTTTAACTTTATCTTCTCCGTGTCCGAAAATCTCGCGTATTATGTCCTTATGGGCTTTTTTTTCCTCCGCGGCTTCCCTGGCTTTTGCTCAAGTTGTGTAAGTACAAGACAGACGCTGCATGGCGTTCGCTTTTTCGCTTTTGCGACTTTGGCAGCCGCCGCCGTCGTCGAAAATAGGGAGTTGGAGAGACCAGTGAGCAGATGGACCAAAAAGCCTCTTCTCTTTCATGTCCAAGTCCACAGGGCTCATTTGTCATCTGCCTCATGCCCTCAACTTCTTTGGTCAGAGCCGAACCTGAGGTCATCGAGCCAATCGACTCAGCAGAATGGCACATTTGTCTTCCATGTCCACTCCTTCCGTCCCATTGGACCTTTCGCACTCACGATTTATGCCAATGGTTTCTTTCAAACATCTGTCCAGGACTGCTCTTGACTCAAATGTGGTCTCCAGATGCATCAGACCATACAGAATCCTATTTCTTAACCACTTTTTCTTTACACTTTTTAACATCACATTTTCCCTTCTGTCTCAACCGAAAAACATCCATTTTTCTCCTCATTCCAAAATCTGGGTTAAAAGACATTTATTTCTCAGAATTCATAGTAAAATCCACATTTTGATGACAATTATCAATTTTACCACAGCTCAAAAGTGCAAGCGCCATGTGCGAGCTATTCATTCCGTTTAATTGCACTATAAATGACCTTACGTTCCTGTGCAAAAACACGGGACATTAATTACTACCTGACTTGATTCATTGCTTTTGTAGCCGGCCAAAAAAAAAATCATGGCAAGCAAAACGTAAAGTATTACGGTGTAAGGTCTGAGAACATTAGGAAAGGGATCCTATGCTTGCTGATGTTTAGAATTCCGCCCTTTTGTGTCGACGATCCATTGTTGACGAAGACATGGGATAAATTAGAAGACAAAAACAAGTGCCACCTGGGTGGATCACAATTGAATCAAATGGGAATGAAAGAGATAGTTTCTCTTCTTCTCGATCCTTCAGCACAGATCATTAGAGAGTGAAAAAAAAGTGCTCCCACTCGTGCACTGGAGTTTTCCTACGGAGAATAACATTACAAGGAGGACAAGTGAGAAAAGTGTAAAGACGGGGAAAAGAAGCCGAAAAAAACTCGTCCTCAACTGTCATCTGAAGAGATGAGGGCCAACGCATCAAGAAGAATGAGGCGTGCAAAGAAGGAAACATGGACTGCCACACAGGGAGTAGCACCATTAAGCTCCACTCATATTTCAACATCTCTTTTACAACGGCCTCATATTTTTCACTCGGCTCTGTTCATCTCATCAGTATTAATCCTTTCACGAAACCTTCCCTTGCCTTCTATATACATTCGTCATTGTGCATATGGGAGCCATCATTACACCCAAGGAAAAATGGCACCCGTCAATCCTCTAATGGGATTTGGGCTCCAAGCAAATTTGCGCGGTGGGAACACATTCGTCTCAAAATGAAAAAAAGGTCTTTTAGACGTAGGAACCGAGAAACATTTCAACTGAACCCTTCTCCCGGGCATTTTATACTTTCTACATTCTTTTTTCACTTGGTTCCTTTTTCGCACTTGTGTACGCAGTTTATACTGGTTTTGCATACGAATCTCGGACTCAACGTACAAAATTGACTCGGATCTATGACGGGACGAGACAGTTGACACAAAAATCAATCGTTTAATTGGTTTCCTGTCCACAGTCTCGAAAGCATTTTTCTCACGCTCCTCCAACTCCATTCAGCGTTGGCCATGAAGCGCAAAATGGGACTTGGAACACCCGTCACAAAGACGGATGACCCGGGTGTCTCTCTCTTTACTGTCGACTTGCTTCTTCTCCTGTCAGTCCCTTTTCCTTGCACTCTATTAACGTTCTTCTTCTCACCCGTTGGGGACTCGTCTGAATCACCGGAACCCATTTGTCACTCAGGAGCACAGGTGTTGGCGGCCCATGCTGACTCTTTTGTCCTCGCCGTCCACTTTGAAATTGAAATCAAAGGTTTTTTTTTGGCTCATCTTAAAAAAACATCCTTTGTTCCCCATTCTTCAAGAACTTACAATCTGCAAGTTATTTGCTTTTTCAACACCGAACAGGAAAAAAATATAAAAAGAATTTATTTTTTTAATTCCCTTGTTCAAAAAGTTCTGTTCTGTTTCCTTTGGAGAAGCTTGTGTTGTACTTGTTCTGACAAAAAAAGTCAAACCAACTCGTTTTCCACTACGTTTTCGCACAATAAAAGAAAACCCCGTGTCTTCTTTGCTTTTTTTGCACTTTTGTTTTATTACATAAAGCTGAAAAATTCATTGTGGAGTCAGATTTGTAGCTTACCAAAACCAGCGCAAAATGGCAAATGTTCCTTTGATCCTCAAGCAGAAAGGGAAAGTTGTTTATTCTGTTGTGTAGTAAGCAGGATTTACAATTGTGAGTGTTGTGTATATATTTTGAATTTTGCGTCCTTGACTCGTCTTTGACTTGTCAGCACCCGTCCAAAGAACAAAACTTGGACCACCCAAACCCAAATGATCTTCATTGTTAGTCCACATTCTCCTGTCATGATCCTTGACTTTTACTTGTTGAGCATGGGAAAACAACGTTTGTATTTAAATTAAGCGTTTCTGGAATGGTCTCGTTTCAGAGTCAGAGTCGGAACGTGGTGCTGGTTTAACTATATTAGAATTTATGAATCCTATAATAATCTGGAGTTGCTAAATTGAAAACGCAATGGAATCAAGAAGACCCAATTTTTGATTTTGCAAAAAACCGAAAATTGTAAAGCTAAGGTTAAAGTATATATAGTATTTGTTTGAAAATAAATTGGTACTCTTTGGCTGTCAGTCGGCAGAAATGTGCAAAGCTGGGAAAACAAACAGAACCAGTGTGAAACGTGACGGACAGGGCACAGAACCCGTTTTTTTTCTTCGGTGAAAAGCTCTCCTGTTCACACTTTGACCCAAACAAACCACTCGTTAGGTGACGACAAGAGTGGAAGCAGCTGTTTTATAAAGACTGACACAGAGAGACAGACACACCGAAGAAACGGAGAGAGAAACCCAACATTGCTTGCTACACACGGGTTTTTTGTAGTAAGGTTTGGTTTTTGGCTTGGGCTCTCAAAAAAGAAGTCTTCGTTTTATTTATGTGTCCGCATTCAGCGTTGCATGGCTGATAAGCCCAGGTTTCTTCCAGAGTGGCAGTCAGAGTCATAATAGACTTGGACTGTATGAAGTGCTTCGGGCCGACGACTTTAGGGCCACCGGGAGAAATAAATTCCCGTCAACTAATCGGTCGCTGTCACGATAACATTTGCCAGGACCCGTTCGTTTGACAGCCGGTTCATCTAATGCCGCTCTGTGATTAATCGACTTCCAACCTCGAGATGCTTATTATTCTTCAAAACTTGGAATCTCTGGTCGTCTTTCATGTCATTTAGCACGCATATAGCATCAGAATCACAAATCTCTTGAGTGTATAATAACTTATCCATTCTTGTGTCGTTGGTATTCAATCTCAAGGAACCTTAGCAAAACCATTGCATGTCATTTCGGGGGGGATTCCAAAATTTCGATTGTAGTTTCGTCTCTTTTCATTTTCGGAGACAAAGGGACATGCTCCATGCCTCAGATGTCTTCGCAATGCTAACAATTGTTGCTCCGCTCTCATCAACAAGACTTTTGGGTTGTTGAGAGTGTCCATGTCGACAAAGACAAGAGGACAAGACACACAACACAATGACTTTGAGACGTAAAGAGAATGACTCCTTGTTTCCGGAACAAATGAGCATGTTGACTGCGTGCTAAAAGGTGATATTAGTGGTTTTTGAGTAAGGGGAACGTTGATTGGGTGAAGTACACCGTGTCTGCCGTCGTTTGAGGGTGGAATTGACATTGATGGACGTTGACATGAACTGTTTTTCTGGGGCTCGTGACGGCTCTCTTTCCACGTCTGTCTACATTGCCTGCCTGCCTTTTTCCATTTCCATTTCTACTCGTATCTCTGTCTCTTTCTGGACAAGAATGAGGAGAGAAGTTGTCGGGAAGGAAACAAAGAGGGAAAGAGACAGGTTGAGAGACAGCTAAGGAAGTCAGACAGGTTGTTGACGTGACGAAGAGAAAGAGAGTCTTACGAAAGAAGTTAAAGAAGAAGAGACCGGTTTTTGTCCATTGGATTGGAACGTCGACTCAACTCAACGCATTATTGCATTCAAGTTCCTTCTCTCCCTGCCTTTTTGCCATCACTTCCACTATTACTATTACTCCTACTGTGTATGTCTCTTTTTGTAAAGTCTTCTCAGTTTTGTAACTCCAGAGGGGCCATTGGGGACGACGTTTCCAGTCCATTTCTCCCGTCTCCGCACTGAATGACAGGCGGGTATTTCTAACGTTCCACCATTGCCCATATGGAGCTCTCTTTTCATTCTCCTGACGCTGACCTGCTTTCTTTTCTGACAAAGATCTTCTTTCCAACGTCCAACCCGGAACAAGAAGACCGGGTTCGGATTTTCACAAAAGAAAGCAACTTTTCGTTTAGAAAGCATTTATTCTCACGCTCATTCATTGCGCAATCTAATGCTTCTTAATCCCTGACTGAGCTTATGACTTCGCCAATTTTTCCATTTTGCATTTGCACTGTCTCAAATTTTGAATTCTGTTCGACCTCAACCACTGGAATGTTCCATAGGATGTGCGCCGTATTTTTCAAACGAAACATGCTTAGTAAGTGCCACTTTCGGAGGAGCGTTAAGGAAGGACGTGGTTGATGGTACCTGTCAAAGTATCTGACACTCTCATCAGTTCCTCTCACAAGTCCACAAAGAAGGGAATTGGCGAGAAGCAGGAGAAACTTACAAATATCATGTCTTCCCAAACCTTTGCTCTTTTTAATGCACTCTCATTTTTCTTTTGAAGTGTTTTCCATGCTCTTCTCATCCCAAGTTGTTCTTTTTTTTAAATCTTAAAGTCAAACAGACCAAGACAATTTCTTTTTCAAGTCTGATTTAGTCTCATTTGCCGCTTGGTTTGGATGTCAATTATCCTTTGAATAATGAGAACAAGAGAAAAGGCAAAGAAAAGCCAGTGAAGTGACTCACAACTTTTGACACGAGGAACAAAAACCAATTTTTCCCGTCTGTCAAATGAAAATCAAATCCAAACTTTTGATTCAAAATTGTAACATTTTTTCAAAATTATTTTCTCTCACGTAATCGCTTCACCTGACATGCGATTCAAGCGTTACGTCATTTTTCCAGTTGTGTTAAAGCATGGAGACGTTGTTCCATGTCCAGACCATTATTCTCAGCTGTGTAAACACATCGTCACATCGTCTTTTCATCCTCCAGAGAGAGGATCATGACGAAAGTGATGTGAGTCAGCCCGTCGGCGCGTCAACTGG
>JABASF010003321.1:0-10732 GCA_019776145.1 Harlomillsia oculata
GAGCCGTGGACATTGACAGGCTTTATCCCGTTCAATTTCACCTTGTGCAGTACAACAAAAGGTGAGTGGGAATGACGCTGAAGTCAAGGAAAGCTGTAAAAAATGCCCTAATCCATGTTGCAATAGGAATGATGTATCTGAGCTGCATCGTAAGCTTTGTGAAACATTAAAGTGCAGCAAATTCGGTCTGCGCTGTGATCACATTAGCAATTTAGAAGAAATTGACACCTTTTTAGAGCACATCAACATGGCGCATCCTGGCGTGCGTGCAATTGCGGGTGTAGAAATTCAAGATATAAAGAGGCAGCTGCCTAGTGTTCAAAATGAGAAATGCGACAAAGATAAAGAAATGAAAAAGGAAAAACAGAAAGAGAAAGAAGAGGAAAAACGGAAAGAGAAAGAAGAGGAAAAACGGAAAGAGAAAGAAGAGGAAAACCAGAAAGTGAAAGATAAGGAAAACGAAACTAAGAAACAACAAGCAATGGAGGTGGAAAAGGAGGTACCGAAGAAAAAGCGACAAGAACAAGATAGTATAGTGTATTCGTGCTCTCATCCAGGCTGCTCGTATACTACACTTAACAAGTGGCACTTTCAAGTTCATGTCAAGAGAAAGAAGATGCACGAAACCATGAAGAAATCGGGTGCATTTGCACCATTGCTAGCAAAGCCAGTAATTGAGAAAGCAGTTGACACCAGTGGTAACCTTATTCGAAGTTTCGCATTTAACGTTGCGAAAAGTAGACAGCACAAGAAAAATGATTTACTACGTAACAAATTGCATGTTATTAAGCAAGAGAGCTCAACTTCATCATCATCAACCGAAGCGACACAAAATCATTCCAAATATGAACCAGTTGTCGACCAACCGGTCGAACCCTATGTTCGTGGCTATGTGTGTTCCTTTTGTGACACGCGTTTTGGATCCTATCCGGATAAGGTGAATCATGTTCTCAAGTATCATACTGGAAGCAACGATCTATATTCACCGCAATTCCACGATAACATAGATTGTAGATCCAGCCACTGCCAACCCGATGAATTATCTGAAGAGGAAGCCACACGAATCTGCAAGAAGTGTCACGCAATGTGCGAGAGTGTCGAAGCTCTTGCATTGCATATGAAAAGGCACAGTAACAAGGGTTTACCTTTACCTGCTCGTTAACGTACATTGTTCTGTACCTGAATTTCTAAAGAAGCATGATTCAAAGAACAAAAGACAAGTACACAAGCATGTTAGCAAAAATTGTAGCGATGAGTGTAGAAACTCTAGTTTTGAGTAACGTTAGTCAGATTACGTAAAAATTAAAATTAACTATGAATGAAATATTGTGAATGTAAGCAATCTATCAATCAACTGACAAAAACCGACTGGACAGCCTGAATCAATCATTGTATTGTTTACTAATAATATATATATAATATTGTACCATTATCAATTAGTAAATTGTTATATGGTTGAGTTGTTGATCAGCACATCAGGACATCGAGTATAGTTTTTAATGAATTTTGAAACGATACTATAAACGTTTATAAATGGTATGACAATGTGATCTGATGTGATGAAATCTCTACAGAATAAACTTATTATGTGCCGTATTTGAATTTCTGTTTCGAAACGTAACACACATTTTTTATTGGCAAGAGGACTCAGTAGATTATAAATTACAGTCTTCAGACGTTTGATAATACTGCTTAAGAAATGAATATGGTGAGAAAGAGTCGGGGTTGGTAGGAGCAAGAGGAGACTCGTGTTTTTTAGGGTTAGATTGATCCATTGTTAGAAAATCTTCAAATCGCATTCCTCCACAAGATCCAAAAATATTATCCATTCTGTGGCGCTTGTCCCAAACTATGACCCCTTTGAATTTAAAGTACTGAATTCGATGTTGAGGAATGGCTTTGTCCATTTGACTCAAAGTGCTCAAGTCATCTTCCCAATTGAATGACACAAACGATTCTTCCAAAAGGCCTTCAAAACGGTCCAAGTAGCCCACAATGAAATCTTCTGGAGTGACTTGCTTTCCCCAGTCGTCCCAAAGGATTCGATTGACTACATCACCCGCCGTTCTCATTCCTTCGCGTTTCTCCTTTGCCTCTTTCTCAATTGCGACTACTTCTTTCTCTTCTTCATTGCGACGGCTGGCTTTTTCTCCTAGTCGATTGTGGTGTTTACTTCTTTTGTCTTCTAGTCTTTCTGCGTGTCGCTTAGAAATTGGATCCGTAGGCAACTTGTCTTTTGATGCTTTCAATTTCGGGGAAATTCGAGAAGGAGACGAAGCACTACAAACTGCTCCTCCAGTGACAATACCAATAACTTCTTCACAAGACGTTTCATGTTGAGTCAACAATTCGTCCGTACCTTTTGGGCTATTTGACTCCATGTTCTCTTGTAATAAAAATATACGACAATGCACAAAAAGAAGGTTTCTAGCAAAAGTAAAGACTAGGAGTAAATATCAAAGAAGATTGCAAAAAAATGTGTAATTCTACGTCTTGTCACCGTCACAATTGACAATTTGTGACATACAACAACAACAGCTGAAGAATGAATCAATCCTTTGCAACTTCTCCTTTTATATTTCATACAACCATGAACTAAGGAAAGGATAGCGTTTCGCGTTAGTATTCACCTTAGCATGGTGTGAGCTATGTTATACGGTCACTTTATGTGCTTAGTGCTCATGTGATAAAAGGAAACGTGCAAAAACGTTTTTGCGAATTTGTGAGACAGGACAGCAAACATCATCGCCAGCAAGAAAGCGATCTGGTCTGTCGTACTTTGGAATACGTATGCATGACTCTTCCTTTCATGTAATCCAAACTGCAAGTGCAAAACGTATAATGCAACGTAAGCAGGACTATTTTTGTACGATGATCATGATGAATCATGATATGGAATTCTCATTGGGTTCAAAAATGAAGAGCAAAAAGGTTCCAAAAGAATCTTGGGTTTTGACTTGTCAAGCTTAAAATTTGAAGAAGATGAAGATGAATGTTATGGTAGAAATGAAAAAAATGTCAAAAGATGAAAGTAGCATCAAGGATTTTTGTATGAATTTTTGCATGAAAGCATTATTTGACTTTTTCTGAGAATGTCCTTGATGAAAGATATGACTTATGAGGATTTTTTTTGTGATATCAATGGAAATGGGTAAAGTGAGAAATGTGATTCTTTTCTCATTGGCGATGTCAAAAGATAATCTGAGTGACAGGAGAGAGATGAGTGACGCTCGGTTTGCCTAGCATTTGTCCAAGACTGGCGTCTGGAGACAAGGAATTGAGAGAATGATGGATTCAAAAGCCAATGGAAATGACATTTCTCTTTTTTTGGAACAAGTCAAGTCTCAAGAAAAGACTCGAGACAATACATCCGAATTCGAGCATTTTGAAGAAAATGGCAAAGGTGACTTGCCTCACATTCGCATTCTCTCATGGTTTCGTTGAGTTGAACCTATGCCATTTTGAGCGGGATCTCGTGATTGCCTTTCGTGCTATACAGGCGTGAAAGTAATATAACCTTTTCAGCTTTCTCGGAAGACCCATTTGTAAGTCCACATGGAATCTTTGCATCCCAAAATAGCAACGTGGGAAAAGGGCAGACAAGATGCGCTTCATGTACTACAACTTTTCCAGTTCTCCAGCAAGCTACCTCTCACTCTTACACACTTTCCCATATATATTTCTCCGTCTCTTTCTCTTTTGGGAAAGATGCACACTTGATGACGAAGTCGGGTTCGGAGCGTCGCTCAAAAAAGGCTTTGCACGTGCGGAGAAAGTGTATTGATTTCCTGGGCGCGTACGTCATCCTGGTCTGGTGGTTCTTAGTCTGGAGTCCCAACACAAGGCCTTCCTGACACACTTCGCACTAAACACTGACTCCAGCAGGTTCTCCCTCACTTTCTCCGTTCGTCACTTTCACCTGCACTTTCTCAGCTTTCTACTTCACTCGACATATTTACGTATTTCGTACTCCATTCGTCACGTACGCACAGCGTTTTTTTCATAAATTCATAATTTTGAACGGCAGAATTTCTTTATCCAAACAAATCATCATTTATTCCAGGGTTTTTTTCAGCATAAAAAAATCCTTCGCCAAAAAATAACAACGTGCAAAAAATCTACAATGTTTTTGTCCTCTTTTAACTTTTTCTGTGAGGTTGTTAGTTTGAGTGTCATATTTTCATCGAATCTCCATGGTCAAACAATCGAATAGTCGCAACAGTCTCGTAGACCAAGACCCCATGTCGATTTACGCGAGGAGTCAATGTGCGTTCGAAACTTTTGGGAAGAGTATCATCCTTTTCGCTGGAGGGATCACATTTGCAATTCTGGTAACTAAACTAATTTAAATCATTTGTCGGATTTTAAAAAGTTCCTCAAACTCCTTGTAAACAAGCGGAAACGTAGTAGACTAGACATGAGAGACAGCCGACTTTTAGCAAAGTGCCCGAAGGTCAAAGACGAAAAGGATTATATTGTACGGACCTTCTGAAGTCTGGAGTGGAATTTTGAGTTCGGGTTCGGTTGGTTGATGACGTCATATGTTGTTTGTGCAGATTTGTTGCCTGTTCAGCTGTGCCATCCATCTCCTGTGTGACCGGAGACGGAAGCAAGACCGGAGGATGTGCTTACTCTACCAAGAACAAATTCGCGATTTAGAAGGTCAAGTTCGCGATTTGGATGCACAACTTTACTCATGTAAATAACAATTTTCTTTTTTTGCACTCACTTCGATTTACTTTCTCCTATAGTATCGTTATCGGTACATGTCTCCTGCATTTTTTATACTCCATCATTTCCCGTGTACATAAAAATGAAAGTTTTCATGAGATACATTATCCGTTAGGCAATAAGTGTTCTTCAAGGTTTCAACAGGATTTTTACAGCCGAAGTGTCTTTTACATCCAGACTTGACGTATAATATAATAAAAGTGTCTTGTTTTTTCCTTTAGGTAAATATCGGCTACAGATGATGCAACAGCAACAATTTCTTCATCCTGGAGACTCGAATTTGTTGACAAGGTCCTTGTCCACTCGGTCAGGCAATGGTGATGGGACATCAGTCACATCCACAGGTTCAAATGGAGAGATTATCATTGTTCTCCGCACATCGGACGGTGACTCGTCGGTCCCGGTCAATTCCTCTGGACCGACTGTCCTCAATGCTGTTTTGCAACAACCCGAAGCTTCTCCAGGCGCGTCGTCCACTTGCGCCTTGATTTCTCCTTCAGCTCCACCGCCATATGAAGAATGTATCAAATGACATTATAGTGACATCCCAATTAGTAACATTTGTTCAGCTGTACGAATTCAACAGTGAATGAACTGAATTCAGTTTACTGCTTTAATGGATTCAAATCTAAGAAATATCAGCAGGTTGTTAAATAATTCGGAATTCCAAAAATCCTAAAATTTAAAAAAAAACGTTCATTCTACACCACTGCAACTGCAGCATGAACAAGCATGGGGCGCTTGGAACTGGAATGAATATATATCCAGTTCCAGTTCCAGATTCAGAGGATTCTTTCAGACTTCAGACACCACACAACAACCAAAAACCAAACCTTATCATATAATATAATCCCCATAATATTGTAAGATCCGGTACTGGAATACAGTCATAAATCTTAATCTTAAACCAAAGACGCATATAGCTTGTCGCAAAAAATCGTTTTTATATGAAACTTGTCATTTGTGAACCTCCAACTGGATTAATACAGGAAGTCCTTTAGAAATTTTCCTTTCAATGTAGCAATAACATTACTAGAAAGTATCTAGAACCTGAGCAAAATGTAGAATTTTATTCTATAATAGAAATATAGAAAGTGTTTTAGAAAAAGTTCAGAAAAATGAATCAAAAAAGGCCTTTGTGGTATGCAAAGTATGCTTCCCCAACATACATGATTATGAAAAATCAAAAATGTAGATCTTAGAAATCAAACATGTACTATAAAAATGCTTGTAAAGTGCCAAAAAAACGTCGGCAGCACAAAATTTGATGAACAATACGAAAAAAAACTAATAAAAAAAACTTTCAAAAAATGATTAAAAAAATCATTCATTCTCTTTTCATGTGACATTGTTGTGAATAAACAAATGAATAAAAACCAATCGTGTTTTATAAAAATAAATTCTGATTTGTAATACCTTAATTTCCTTAATCATTAATTTTTCTAAACATTTTTTTATTTACAAACTGATACAATTTTGACAAAATTTAGCCAGCGGCTCCTCCAGCGATTGTTCCAATTGCTATAATGTTAATGAGCGAAATGGTCAAAACACCAAAAATGCTTGTAAAGTGCCAAAAAAACGTCGGCAGCACAAAATTTGATGAACAATACGATAAAAAACTAATAAAAAAAACTTTCGAAAAATGATTAAAAAATCATTCATTCTCTTTTCATGTGACATTGTTGTGAATATAAACAAATGAATAAAAACCAATCGCGTTTTATAAAAATGAATTCAGATTTGTAATACCTAATCACTCATTAATTTTTATAAGCATTTTTTTATTAACAAACTGATACAATTTTGACAAAATTTAGCCAGCGGCTCCTCCAGCGATTGTTCCAATTGCTATAATGTTAATGAGCGAAATGGTCAAAACACCCGGACCCGCTATATTAATCACTGGATTGAACGCGGGGAGTGCTGACAGAATTGTTGCAATTCCAGCAGCAATTGCTGTAATTGTTGCTGCTTGGGGTGCAGGTTTGCAATCTGCTTTCATGATTAAGACGAGAAGACACAAAACGGTGAAATATGGTTTCTACAAAAGTCAATAAAGAACAATTATAAATCTTTCAATTCCAATCTTCCAATTCCAATTACAAAAATGAATTTGTAGTGTACAAGAGGAAATTCTCACATTTTTGCCCATGATTTTTCCTACTAGTAACTGTTGCAAATTGTCCAAAGCCCAGAATCCAGTACAGATTCCATTAAACTGTGTGAAGGTCAGTTGACTAACTTTGTACCGTGAAAATGCGCTTTTATATCTAACCAATTTTTGGTACCTTGACCAAGAAATCGTTGATTACAGTTTTTCAATGAGTAAAATCATAGTAATTCAAGTCGCGTTGTCCGCGTGCGCAATGAAAAGTTAAATTGGACTTTTTCACCGTTCCAGGAAAAAGCGTGCGTATTGCTTCTATATTTACGTGAGCGTGAAATCTCAGCAAAAAATAGTCAATATACCAATAACTTATTGTATTACGTCGTTCTTTCAAAGGACGTCAGGCTATCATCAATTATTACAATTACATCAATTCGGTCACGTCATAACAGCAAAGGAGGTGACCGAAATGCGAATTACGTGCAAATTAGCCATTTCGTGAAGTAGTGAATGGTAAAGCTAGTAAAACATTGAGATTGGGAGACGCAAGATGAAAAACCAGTTTTGTGTCTTGGTCTTTGTGATGGGTTCACATAATCCACATTAAGAATTCTGAAGACACAAATGTTTCCAGGATGAAATGAGAATACGAATCATCTTTCATCTTTTTGTGACGCATTTTGTGTCGTTTATGCCAGTAGGACAGAAGGAGTTTAGTTGAAAGCTATTACTTTGTAGTATTATCTTAATTCAATTTCTAGAAGAGATTTTTTGAAACTTGAAAGGAAAGGGGAACCTTAAGACTGATTCAAGACAAGTCTTTTTCATCAGCTTAGCACAACAAACATAATACTCAAAATCGCAGAAAAGGATCGTCGGAATCAAATGAAAAGAGCAACAAAAGCAACGAAAAGCCTGTGCAAAAAGCCTAAGCTTTAAATATTGATTACATGAAATTCGCAACCTTGAATATAGTAGTTTGTTTGGACGTAATAACAAAGTAATTCTGAGAAAACTGATCTTATCCGGATGTTACAAAATTGTAGTTTATGAACAGGATTTCATCGATTAGACTTTGGAAAAAGTTCAAAGGTTGAGCTCTCGAAAATGTTCTCAACGGAAATGAATTTTTGAGTTGAGTCCAATAGGTAAAGTTTACGTTGCGTGTTGGACGATGGGACAATGGTGAAACTGAAACTTTTTTTCAAAATGTAAAAAAATTAATTCCGTTATTCTATTGTAAACAGGGTTTAACTGCTGACCCATCACGATTACAACTGAAGATGCTAATCTGTAAACTTTTGATAGTGTTACCACCTGTTACCGTTGTTTCCTTCTTTTCGCAACTTGGGGTTGCGTCATTCAGTCTGGATTAAAAATTCTAGTCAACCGAAAAAAATGGCTTTCCTTGTTCTTTTTTCTTTATTAATTAATTGTTTATTTGCTCAGACGAATGCACAATCATATTTACATGAGAAAATCAAAGAAATCATTCGATTGTATCCTTCTTGTGACATTGTGACTTATATTGATTTCAAGTACAGTGCACAATACACGGAAAACAATGACTGGAATATTTTGCACGTCCTCCAGGAAAATGTCCAGAGCTCCGGGGGAATTTACCTACTGAACACAACATCTGGAAAGACATTCGATTCTGAAATAATTCGTCATAGTGTGAAAACAAGTGTTGGAAGTGTATCTTCATTAAATTTTGGAATGTACATAGAGTATTTTAGCTTAGGAAACAGTTGGAAATGGAGATTGAATTATCGTCACAAATTGTGTCGTATTCAACTTTGGCTTGTCAACAAGGGGAAAGATGTCGGACGAATTTTAACTTTCCATTTTCAATTTCCACTTGTATTTTCTAAGGATTTGTTTATTTTTGTGGATACACAGCCAATCCCGAAATCAAGTGACGTCATTCCTCTAATTGACATCAACAGTAGTCATTTTGACAGGGTTCGCACGGCGTTTCTCATTATGCCCCATGTGGGAACGGTTTTACGCAACTGTCTCTTTTGTACACCTACACAAAGAAACGTGTGGGAAATCGCACACTTTCTAGGTATTCGGAAATCCCCTATGAATCTGAATCATTTTCCGCTAAAAGGGATGTATTATTCAGATAAATCTTTGGAGAAAGAGAATTTTGCCAATTTGCAACTCAAGCTGAAGTTGAAGGTACGAAAGAAGAGTAACATTCCAGGTTTTTCAGAATGGTACGCAAAGTCTGCAATGGACAAGTTGAATGCATCAGTGTACTTGTGCGGGGTTTTAGGATCGTATAGAAAGTGTGTGAACAAATGGACCCAAATTCCAGGTGGTGGGTTTCCAAAATCTCCAGCAGATCGTATGGGATTCACCTTGTATTTAGATTTCGGGTTAGCTCATTCTGCTTTGATGCGGTATCCTGGATTTCTCCCGATTTACCCCATAGCAGAGGTTCGCAACTCTTTTATGCAAATGAAAACAAGAAATACTGCTTGGTGGACGGTTTTCTACCCGTTTTCGAGTACTGGTTGGTTGAGTGTTGTCGCAGCATTGCTTCTGGCTACTGCTGCTCTGCATTGTCTCACGTGCAAATCTCCTGACGAAGCAAGGGAGAACACAATTCCCTTATCTCGTGGAGGATCGACAAATAATCCAATGCTCTCTTTCTCCATCACGTCCAGGATTCTTTTTGAACAACCAAATATTAACATGAGTCCGCGGATCAGCTCTAGCATTCGGATTTTTCTCATTGTTTGGATGTATGCTACGATCATTTACGGATCTGCCTACAAAGGTAATCTCATTAACCATGTCATTCAACAAAGGTACAGAGGAGTTCCATTGGACACGTTTCTGGAGTTGACTCAAGCTCTCCGCTCTGGACAAGTTGACATTTTCACACCTAGCATCAACAACCCGCAACAGAATGCAACGGCAATGTTCCTAGTCCTCATGTTCCACGCGCAATCAACTGGAAAAAAGCATTTTGAGTACATTGCCAATTTGACACGGAGGGAAATCCCTGATAAAATCGAAGGAATGAAAGAAGCCGAAATCCTCAAGAGATTTGTCTTTAAAAAACAAGTCATGATTGGCAACGCTCAAGTGAACGAGTATGTTGCCAAAACTGCTGAAGCAATCTTCGGGTTTCCTTCGGGAGAAATTCACGTTTCTGAAGAAAAAATCTCGTCGGCCAGCACATTTGCGATTGTCGACAAAGCGGAAGGATCCCCGTTGTTGTGGCTCGTCACGCGTCTCATTGAAGGAGGAATTAAGCAAGTTATTCAAGATATTAATTCCAGGTATATCAAAGCTGAATGGAATACTCGCATTTTGAAAGCATGGAATCGCTGGAAGAATGTCACGACGGATGACATCTCGTCATCCATCAACTATCGACAATGGAGCTCCAACCAATGGTTTTTCCAAGAAGGGAAAGCAAAAGTCTCCATCACAATGAGTCATTTAGTTGGTATTTTCATGCCTTATGTCACTGGATTATTATTTTCCACCATGACCTTTTTCTTTGAGTATTTCAAGCTATATAACTTGTCCATGTGGCACTCACCTTGTATCGTTTTAAAAAACTGGATAAGGCTCTGAAGCATCAGAATTCCGTCTATCCAGCATGCCCAGTAATGCAAGCACAACTTCAATCTGACGAGAATCATTAATGAACTCAACCTGAAATCCGTTCTCCAGTTTATCATGCATCTCACGCTTCTCCAGCTCAAGTTCCAGATTCCAGCAGCAGACCTTAGTTTCCAGCCTGGAGCAGTATCAAGTACCTGTTTCAACGTAGTATCCGCACTCAGCTGTGTTTTCCTGGAGATCAGTGCTAGGTTCCGAAGTCCAGAATCCTCGAATTCAGATTCGTCAAGTTCCGAGATTGAA
>JABASF010003322.1:0-10723 GCA_019776145.1 Harlomillsia oculata
TTCAGATCCAGATCCAGTCACGGTGGCGGTGAAAGTACTGAAAGAGAGCGTGAGCCCAGCTCACAGGGACGCGATGGTCTCTGAAATGAATGTGCTTGCAAATGTGGGACTTCATTCGAACGTAGTCCGGTTCTACGGGGCTGTGGTTGAGAATTACGTGAACGGGCAGTTGACAATTTTGATGGAGTTCTGCGATAAAGGGAGTCTCTTAGGGCTTCTGAGGGAAAACGGGGAAAAGGTCCGGAGAGCACTTGGCAATGCAGACGACATGAATTACGTTATTGAAGGGGCCTACGTTCACCGGGATCTGGTCGACTTTTCACTGCAGTTGGCTGGCGGAATGGAGTATCTGGAATTGAAAAAGGTGTGATTTGCATTGGTTTTGTGTGTTTATTCAGAAATTGGCGGAATTTTGAAAACACTTATCTGTTTATGTTCAGATAATTCACGGTGACCTCGCAACGCGGAACCTGCTCGTGAACGACGCTGGAGTGCTTAAAATCTCTGATTTCGGATTGTCCAAACAACTCGTCAACTACGACATTTACATCAAGACGTCGCAAGTACGCGTTTTTCGGCAGTTTTCTTGTACCAAATGCGTTTTATGTTTTTTGTGCATTTCAGTGCCCTTTGCCGTTTCGCTGGATGTCCCCTGAAGCATTGAAAAGACGGTGTTTTTCAATCAAATCCGACGTGTGGTCCTTCGGAGTCACATTATGGGAAATCTTCACCTACGGCGATATTCCGTTCCCGGGGCTCACTTGGACTTACGATTTTGCGGATCTGCTTGGAAATGGGACCATCATTCTTACCAGACCTGAGTTTGCCTGCTCTCAAATGTGTGAATCAGTACTCTTATGTATATTTATGTAATTTGTACGGGGCACCTCTATAATGTACAAAGTTTAAGATTTCGCAAACCAAAACCACTTAACAGGAAATGGATCATCGACCTGTGCATGAATGTGTGTGCTGACCGGAGACCGTCTTTTGCTGACTTGCGTCAAAAAATTCAGGGCGTTCAAGGCATACTGAATTGACAACGCGGTTTGAAAATGCGGCGGTGGGTCAACTTTGTTGTTTTTTACTTTTTGGAGGCTTTTACAGTTTATTATGATTTATGATGGTTTTGTTTCATTTTTATGCACAATTTTTGTGGAAGTAGTGGCATGGCGTGTACGCATTTAATAGGAACAGGGTTCAACCCGTACGTATGCCATTTATAAATAAATATACATTTTGCCTATCAAAACTAGTAGTGGGTTTCTTTCAAATAAACATTTTTTGCTTAATTGTCGCATGTTTAACGTTCATTTTTTGAGGGAAGGGGACATTGTTGCTTTTAAAGATTACGTATTTTGGTAACTCAAAATTAAATTCCAGCTCGGAGGAAACCCAAACAAATACTATCACTACCAAGTATCAACTTATTTCTATGTTATGCCAGTTTTAATTGCAAAATCGTCAAATGCCGTCTGCTCATGCTCACAATTAAATCAAATCGGGTATGGGAACGGTTTGGCATATTGGCATGCACGATGCAATTAAAAAATATTTATTTAGTCTGTAGTGATCCACATGACGGTGACCAGCCTCGGATTTCATTCATCGTTTTCAATTGTCTGAATTTATGAGGAAATGTGACCAAATCGGTTTTGTGGACTATTGTCTGTGCATTGTGTGCATCTCGGCCTCGGCAAGGCGAATGCAAAATACATGGAGGCAAAGCGGCTCCTAAATGCGGACATCAATTTTTCTGCCAAAGGTTCGCCTGAACCACAGAAACGGGAGTATTGACATTGACACTGTAATACCTTAGACCTTAACTGCTTTAGTTTGCTGTTCTTTGTTATTTCTTAATCGACAACAGCACCGACTGACCTTATTTTGTAGTTAAAGTCGTGTTAGAATGTGAAAGGAAGAGAAATTACAAAACAGTAAGTCTTGTTTAATTTCATTGTACTTGTGACTTTTGTGACACATCAGCTGTGAATGTGGGTTGTGTTGTGTTGTATACACTCTTAAATAATGTTTTGTGTTTAAGTATAAATACGGTACTAAATATTATAGATTTGTTATTGCGATTTAGTTAACATGTACTGGGAATGGACGACGTTGAGCGGAGCTAGTGGCAATAGCGGTGACTCCGCAAATGACCGAGTATCTGTCCTCGACAGACTTCCGGTCGAAGCGGCCAAGGATGTCGTTGTTCCAGTTGTTCGACACGTTGTCAGTTCATTGGGAATTTCACAACCACCGTCACCAAGCTCGTTTAATACGGAAAAGGAAGTTGATTGGTGTCTACAGGTAAAAAAGCATAAATATGATTATTATACTGATTTCTATAAATGATTTTATTGCAATGTTGGTTTGGTATTTATACTTTACAGGTGGTTTGCTACGGATTGAGTTTACCACTTTCGGAACATGAAATCATTAAAGATTGTGTTAGCATCTATTGCGAATGGCTCACTTGTCTCGTTCCGATTCCGAAGATATCCGTTCCACAACCTGTCACGGAGAGACCCAACTTCTATGCCCGGAAGATGATCAACCATTTATATCACTTGTTCACCCCGAGGAAAGGACAAGGTAAGGGTCTAACTCTAATCTATGGTACTTTCTCTTGAATATTATGTTACGTACTATCGCCGTATCATTGTAAGGTAACAGTGGTATTCAATCTTAATTTAATAATACCGTTAATTGAAAATGACATTCATTTGTGTTGTGCTGCAAGTGTGGGCCTTCTTGTACCAGACTGATTTAGGTAACTTTGTAATTGATATTATTGATGTCGACATTCAGGATATCTTAATAATAACTCCTACAAGTTGTATCCGGTGTTACGGTGGTCTTTTCTTTTCATTTAATGTTGAGCATGGTTTTTAATTCATTGTTTCTGTTTAATAGTTCAAGACACAATCAATAGGCAAGCTGTTCTTTGTCATCGGGTGCTGCGAACCTTGCAAACCGTGATTCGGACTTCTGAGACTTTGGATACTGGGACTTGGGAATGCGTTCTCCTGTTTTTGATTGCGATCAATGATGCTTTGTTGTCACCTCCTTCGATCAAAGAGGATATTGGGGATCAGTTATGCGAACGAGTGCTCAGCGTTCTCTTTGAAATCTGGTTGTTGGCATGCGGGAAGTCTTTCCCTTCACCTCCACTTTGGAAGACTTTACGAGAATCGTGTCGTTCTTGGAGACATAGGACCAATTTATTTGATCAATGGAATCGAATCAACCTTTTGCTCACTTGTAGGGTACTTACAATTATGTATGGCCCAGACTACCTCAAATTAGGTAACACATGAAATATGATCAAACATTGCATTTTACTTAAAACTAAAAAAACCCCAAGACTTTCACAAATAATTGGTTGCTTGCAGAGGAAGAAAGTAATATTATTCCTACCGGCATGACTGACGATGGAATTGTTCAAACGTGGTTTCGAGTGCTGCATGTTGTTGGGAATCCAGTGGAGCTCACTCAACCCACCATAATCAGCCAAACGCAAAACTTTCTCCAGGTGAATTTCACTTCTAGTTTTCATTTCAGAACGTGCAAGGTTTGTTTGAATTGGTTTAATTTGATTGTTTTGTCATGTTCAGTATGCAATAGCAAGTGAAGCTGTAGTGGATCCATGCCAGCATCCTTGTCTTTCCGTTCTCCCGTCTATCTTCTATCAAGCTATGCATGGGATTTCAAATCTCGTTGATGCATTTTTGGGTAAGGTTATTTGATCCATAGCGAGCCAAATCGGGTGCTTTTTTCCTTTTTTAGTTACGTTTACGTTTCAACTTATAGTAGTTAGTAGTATCATTACTTCATTACAATTTGGTTTATAGTCTCGTAGTGATAGTGTGCTTTTCGGTTGTGGGATATGCTATACGCAGTTATAGTTGAGTCAATGCATGTTTCTATTCGTTATTTCAATTTAATGATGAATGCGGTTGTACATACATGTAAATGATAATAATTTTTTCTGGGTTGGATTGCATTTGATTCATGGGTTTAGGCATTGCTACTACAATTGAGAAGTCCGACAGTGTTTCTTCAGAATCTGAACGGAATCCGAGTCCAATTCCACCTGTGAGAAGGCTTGCCAAAAGCTTTAGTGTTGCTACCTCTTCTTCCTCAAATGCTCTCAAGGGTATCTCTTTAAAAATGCACTATTATCTTTGGTATCCTAAATATTGTTGAATATGCAATCAAAATTGTTTGTTGATAAATGGAAATTGTACATGTGATGTGATAAATGTTTTGTATAGCTGTCCCTGTCTGTCGCTATTTTACAATTCGGTGTCTGTGTTGCTATTACAATTCCTTTTTTTCAAAACTTTCTAGCAATTTTGTTTTATCTTCATGTGATTCTATATGTGATGTTTGATATGATGATTGATTAGATTGTAGAGCAGTAGTTTTGTTTTCACTCCACGTATTGCTTTTATTGTGCTGCCAAAATCCATAATGCACGGACGACATTAAAGCGTAAGAACAGGAAGACTGACTGTTGAACACGGCGTTCTAGAATTTTAACAATGCGATAATAACGAGCGTTTGTAGCTCTTGGCTGTATTTTTTGTTATGGTTTTGTTTACTCCCCGAATGACATTTTAGTTTCGATTGCTCTAGCCTGTTTCTAAATCATTCATCACTTGTCACGTCAACTGGTCAACTGAACTTTGGGTGACGAATTGTGCAAGTGAAACAGCCACTGACTGACACGAGTCGATTTTATTTTGTGTATTCCTTAGCTTAGAACTAATTAATTCATTCATTAATGACTACCTTGTATCATATCATTTGTAAAATGATTGTGAAGAGTGCTTTTTTGTGTTGTAGGTCAACCACGTACTTCAATTTTGGGACTCCATAGATCTAAGGATACTTCTTCAATCCCAACGACAACATCGCATAGTAGCATTAGTAGTTCCACGACATCAATTGTAGGTTCGACAACTGATTCGGGTGTTGGCACTGTCCGATCTTTCTTTACTGCAGATGCAAGACCCAACGTGAACAGTTTATTGCATCTTTTCGGACCTTGGTTATTCGAGGCGGCTCTAATTTCCTGTGAAACTACAAAATCCGGTGCGCACATTTAACATTAGTTTATTTATTGAGCAATGGATCCGATTCAATGTCTTTTATTTTAATAGTGTCAGATTAATAAAAATACTCCATATCATTTCTACATTTTTATAGCTGACGGGGAAGTACGTAGGACTTCAAGGGGGTCAGCGGTTCCGGCTGCTTTGCCGGAGTCAGTGGATATACCCAATGCGATCACAATTGATAAATATTATCAAGGCCGAGCAGAGGCTCTGGGTACTTTGTGTAGGATATTTTCTTCAAAGAAAACTGGAGAAGAAATCCTTGCAGCCTACTTGGCTCGCTTTTACATTGCCGTCCACAAAGGGCTTAAAGTGAGTATCCTCTTGGATCCCTGTTAACTAACGATGTACTAATAATCTGTGGCCACTCACGTGATGTAGTGATGTTTGTGATGGAAATCTTTTGTATTTGCGGCTTTTGGCAGGATTCCCGACAAGACGTATTGATTTCCATCTTGTCCAGTTCTTCAAACTTGCTAAGAGTTGATTTGGATGGCGTAACCGTACTTGTTCCCGTCATTGTGTCCGCACTAGAAACTGTGTTGCCCAATAAGGATGTTGTAAGGAGTGATCTTCGTCGGTCTGCAATACAGTTGTTGTTGTCGTTACTTCCGCTACCGCTCCATTTCTTGGTATTATTTCATTCCCATCCTGAGTTTCAAATCAATCATTGGACTACTGAAACATGAAAGGTAGCTAATATGGGGTGGTGTACGTGATTTTCAACAGAATGTTCCCATTAAAGAGGTTCTGGATCGAAGTGGAAATAGTACAACTTTCATTCAACTAAAATCCAAACTCGCGAATTTGTTGATCAATGCTCTGCAAATTGAAACGGATTCTGGAAACATCCAAATGCTACTTGGTATAATTTTTCATTGGTGCAGTTTAGTGGATAATCCAGATTCCAGAGTAATGTACCCTTTGATTTGATGTCATAGGAGGACTACTAATGTTCGTTGCCGACACTGCAGCTTTCGAGGAAGTAGACAAATCAGGAAATGCAAACACTGGCGGAGCTGAATCTCCAACGAATTTATTGTCGTCTGGTAATGACAAAGATGTTTCATTGGACTCTGACACATTGCATTTATTTTTTCACGCCGTATTGATGAATGTCAAATGTGGTGATCACTGTTTGCTGTGATGTGATTTGTTTCATCCTTTGTCCTTTGTGCATTCCAATCATTGTTGTTTAACTTTTATTCATTTTGACAGAAAACGTTAGTATTCGCAGCCTAAGCGAATATAGCAACAGCTTTGACGAGCATACACTTGGTTTGTCTGAGTCCAGTGATGTTCACAGTGGTACTTATTTTATTTTGCACTATTTGTTTGTTTACAATTTGTGGATAGACTGGCATGTTTCAGTTTTTATTCCAAAAGCTTTGCTTTCGTTGTTTGTGTTAGCTTCATTATCATGTGATTGTATCATATTTAAAAAAAAATGACGATGGTACCCGTTCTTCCATTCATAGCTTGACAAAGGTTTGCTTCATTAACGATTTTAGATTCAGGTCACGCGTTGTTTGTTCGTGCAACGTACCTGGTTTGCCATCGATTGATTTCGACGTGGAAAATTGATCTTCCTGTCTCATTGGCGGCTTTAGAACTTTTGAACGGGTTGGCCCGGATCAAAGTTCACGATCAGGGTATTTTTTTTATTATTAATTGTTGTTGATTCAGCATTGGTTCATTGAGATTTGTATAAATAAATAATAATTAACCTGGAAATATTGCCATGTTATGAACAGATCCCTTGGAATGTCGACGGGCAGTGAAGTGGATATGCGACTTCATAATTCACCAATGTTCACGGCCACCTCCAGCTCATTCCAAAGACTTACACTCGAGTATTGTAGCTGCTTTTCAATGTGTTACCACTTGGTTGACAGCTCACCCTTATCTTCTGGAAGACAAAGATTCTTTGTGCACTGTTCTTGAGGTTGTGGAACTTGGAATTTCTGGCACCAAGTCACAGGTAAATGTGATACAGTGAAATTGAGTATAGATATGAGTACATCGTTGGTTATCAAACTATTGAATTAAGGCAAGACTGTATTAGCTATGGCTGCAAACTGTAAAATTCATTGTAGTTATTGTAATGACCTCCATGTAACCTGTAGGGTAAACCAGGAGAACCCGTAAAGCTCAAAGACGAAAAAGAGCTGAAACCTGTGTCTTTACGTGTCCGGGATGCTGCCGAAGCACTTCTTTCTGTCATCTTTGAACAGGTAAAGTACATTATTCTACTCTGTTCGCTTTGTAGTTACATTTTTGAAAACTTTAAACATGAAAACGGAAATATTCTGTTTCCTGCGAGTTGTCAACGAATATCTAGTTATTAGTGAATTTCGCTAATTAAAACTTGGGATTTAATCGATTGTAAATTATAGGTGGGAAGATATGCTCCAAATAATGGAGTCCGAACTTGTTCCATGGTTGATGAATCTGCGCTTTTGAGTCCGACCTGTGGTGCTGTTCACAACTTAGCGAAAGAAGAGATAATTAATCATTTTCGCTACTTCGTTGTCGACCACACAATCATGATTGCATTACTGGAAGACTCGCCAGCTATTGATCAAGGTTGTTTGTGCCATTGCGCATTGTGCTTATTGAGATATTGTATACTATATTTAACGTTTGTGCTGAACATTTAAAACTTAATGTTAATATAATACGTTGATATACAGAACCGCAACCGACTTTGTCAATGTTACTTCGTGGACCGACTGGTCGGCATGCTTGGAATCTCCAATTGCGTCATATGCCTTGTAACAAAGGTAAATCCTTCTCATCATCCACGAATTTTCCAGGACGACCACTGCCGATGAATGATGCTGGAATCCGGTACGACATTCAGCATCGCTACTTTCCAGAAAGTGCTGATCGTATTTCAATGTGCAAAGCGTAAGTTTATAATCAATGTTCATGCTTTCTCTTTTGTTAATTTCGGTGTTGGGTATTGGTATTGTGCATTGTATATGGATGTTCAAGAGTCAACGATTGTTGTTCTTAAGAGCGAAAGTGTGACTTCTGTTTTGTTCTACGTAGGGATAAAGCAATTCCTCCAATAGATGCTACTGGAAGTATGAATTCATCTTCTTCGGACCAAGACTCTTTGGAACAGAATCGTCTTTCAATAATCCTGGAGAATCAAATCCGGCTAGAGAAGTCTGTGGCAAATATGATACGCGAGGAGGCTGATGAGAGCTATCCTAATCTGAGAACTGAAGCTGCCCCACCACCTGTTTCGCAAGAATTTCAAACAGCACGTCTTCTGTTGTCGCATTTGGGATTTATTTCTGTTCAGGTAGGCGTCTTTGATTTGCATTCTGTGCAGTATGCACTGCGTCCGTTCTTGGCCTCGAACATAGAACCATACATCAGGATCAGTACATTAGATATTAAATTATATTATTTACTTATTTACAATTGTCTGTAATGGGGATATTTTAGAATCGATCAGACACTATTCTTCCTAAATTGGCTCCTATTGACTCGCACCACCCGGACTTCATCTCAGAGCTGGAAGCATTGGATTCGACAAGCTGTCGCACGAGTGATACACTACATGTCTTTTATGTCCGAGCTGGTCAGCGGAAAATTGAAGAAATCTTGGCGAATGTGGTCTGTCTTTATGTCTCATTTCTTTCTTTCTCATGTACGTTTAATTTAATCAGTTTAATTTTATTCTGTGTTGTAGCAATCAAGAACAAACGTGCACCCGCATTTCTTGGAATTTCTTCTATCCTTGGGTTGGCCTGTGAACGTCTTTCGACATTCGGGGTGGACTGGAAATGTATGTACAAGCTGGAATCGTCTAAATCAGCATACGGAAGGGAGTGGTGGCCATGCCGAAAATTTGAAATCAGAAAATGTGGAGAAAGCTGGATATAGCAGGCTGACTGGTGGGGAAAGCAGTGGACCTGTACATCAAAATGAATTCCACGGAGGGAGTTTGTACAATGGCGAGAAACAAGTTTTGTATTGGGCAGATGTGACTTCGGAGATAGCTGTTGTTGTTCCAACAGAGAGATCCGTGTCCGCATGGAACGAAGCAACTGTTTGGAATGTGTCTGAGAGTGGAGTTGAATCCAGCGCCACGTCTTCTGCTGGAGGTGACAGTGGAAGCTCTACAAAAGGAATTACCTCATCTGTCTCAGGTTCGTTCTGCTCGTTCTTAGAATTCGAACTTGATTTAAATGTGTTTTTGACTATGACTGCACCTAAAGCTGAATGGGGTGTTATTACTCATTTATGTCGACAAGTAATGACCTAATGACGCGCTCACTTGGCTCATCTTTTCTCGAGGGAACTTTGTCCTGAGTTCCTCGAGTGGAGAAAGTGTGTGAAGGAGATACATGATTGATGAGCAGTATATCTGTGCAACTTTATGTTTGTTACAATGATATTAGGATCATTGGGTCGGAGTAGGGCGGGATCCGATGAAAAGCCTCGTGCACACTCTCTGGAAGAAAAACACCTTGGAAGCTCTGAGGAATCAAGTAGGGCACACAAGGCATTTGCTGGAAAACTTTGTGATACCAAGATCTTTGTCGTCTGGCTCGAGAGCTTCGAAGACTCTTTTCACATCCCAGCAGGTGAAACATGAAATTTTCCTTATGTTAGGAAGGAAAGCTCTGACGGGGAAAGCATTTTGGAAGGTTGAATGCATTTGTTGTACGTGTGTGTGCTAGATGATTTGCTGAGCTGTACTTACACGGGCCTGGAAGGCAGTAAACCCGTGGAACCATCATTGATCATTTTCGTCCATGCTCTGAGGAATGGCTTATTCCGCATCCACATGCAAGGTCCGCTTCTTCGGTAAGCGTCTTGTCTGCATACTACATAGTTGTTCTGTTTTATTGCTTTTGAACCTGAAAACGTATCTTTTTTAATTCGGTAATCAGTGTTTCGTTAAATGGTCATTTATATTTTAAAGAATGGGACTTGCGACACCACTAATTAACGGGATGGTTGTCAGTCGACGTGTTCTTGGGAACTTGGTACGCCAAACCGCCCTCAATATGGCAAGACGGAAAAGGCTTGAGAACGACAAGTGAGATGCTTATTTATGTTCAATTAAACTATTTCGTTGAATTTTGTATGATTTCCTTTGGTGCAATAAATTAAATGAGTTTTCCGTCATGTTCTTAATAGTTTTCAACCACCGCATGTTCGAAGAAAGCTCAAAATCCAGGAAATGGCAGGGAAATTCGTATACAAAATGGAACCGTCCGAATTCTACACACATTTTTTTCGAAGCCCAACAACAGCGGCTACACAAGAATCGGAGCCGTCTTCACGAGATTTTCTTGCATCGTCTCAGTCAGTGATGAGTACAACGACGGTTCACATGGTCTGATGCTCATTTGTATCCTGTCCTGTTCCACTTGGCTGATGGTGATGGCAACTTGTTCAACTTGTTAATTTTCTCCACTTCCAATTGTTCATCGCATCAGTGTTTAGCCATTCCAGAGCTATACCGACAAGATAACTACCTTAGTTTAGCCATTCCAGGGCTATACCGAATACCGACAAGATAACTACCCTAGACCAGAAATAACAACCTTTTCTAATATTCTGATTCAAACCAACAT